>BOSO01000707.1:6217-103606 GCA_018403395.1 Gorsachius goisagi
TCCTCTCCTCTCCTCTCCTCTCCTCTCCTCTCTCCTCTCAAGGGGAGGGTGGCTCCTAAGGGCACATAATTTACTGCAGCCAAATACTGATTGCCTCATAACTCAAGGCTGGTGGAGCACAGCACAGTCCTAGCATGTTACAAGGTGATCAATAATGAGTAGAAATTAATGCACTGGAAATGACGGATTCAGAGTTTGGAGCAGGGCTGCGGGCTGCCAGTGCTGCTTGCCCTCGTGGGGACAGCGGGGCAGGTCGTGGCTCACAGCCAGCTTGGGGTAGCTTCCCTGCACCTCCCTGGGCTCTGGGATGTGCACATCATCTTGGCTGAGCCTTCCCAGGAGCCTGGGGGCATCTGCCCAGGATGATAAAAGTGAAATGAATCCCCACCTGGAGGCACCCAGGCTCCCAGGAGGGAAAGCAAAGCTCCTTATGGATTGGAGATAAAATTCAGACCCTCATAATGCTTTGTTAGGAGCAACTGTTTGCAGCCCAGTGTGGGCAGAGCAGCCTTGCTCTGGCAGCAGGACCTTTGCTGACCTTTCCTAGGACCAGGGCACAGCCTTGGACGTGATGGCTGTGCTCCTCCACCTTGCTGCAGGCCTTGGGCATGGCTGGACATGCTCTGCACTGCGCTGGGCACGGGGAAAAGCAGCAGCATTTCCTCTCCTGCAGCCATGGGCACTAAATGTTGCCCTAATAATCAAATGGCTTTTCATCCCATAACCACATCCTGCTAATGCTTCCCACAGACACAGCCCAGAAGCCATCCTCTCCCACCTCCCTCGTTTTCTGCTTACTCTGCCCCTTTATTGCCTAATAAATTATGTCTGATTCCATCCTGTCATCTGCCAGCAAACCTACCATGTCTGCAGCCCTTGCCGGGACAGGCACCGTCCCAGCTTGCTCTCCCCGAATCCCGTGGGAGCAGTGCTGCCCAGGGCAGGCAGGGGCAAGAGGAGGGGCTGGAGCCCCAGCAGAAAGCTCCCAGGTCCCTCCATGGAGGAGCTGAGAGAGCCCTTCAACAGCCAGGTCCTTGTGCCAGAGAGGGAGGAGGAGTTCTGGAGTGAGCCATGAGCAGGAGATGAGTTTTCTCAGCACAAGATTAATTTATTGAGATAAATAAATATATAGAGAGATAAATGAAGCTGCTTTTTTGCCATGCAACCAAAAGCAGTGAGTGATGGGCACCAAGGGGTCATGGGCACTGTGTGGCAATTTGGGGGACCTCAGCTCTTGGGGAGTGATTAGTGGCTTCAGAGCTCCAGAAAGGGGCTAGGATGGCACCGCATGGGCTACGGTGTGGACACACACCCAGGCATGGTCCCTGCCTCCAAGCTGCCAACTGCCGTGGGCACCCTCCTGGGAGGCACCGGAGAGGAGAGGGTGTAGCTCCCACAACACAAATGTCCGCACCTTTTCGTGGCCAGGGTTTGCCAGAGGTGCTGTCATCAAAATAGCAGTTTTTTGTCTCTCCCCTGCCAGAAAGAGATCCCGCCAGCAACGTTTGCAGCAAGCAGAGCCAGAGGGCCACGTATTTTCAGCAGCTGCTGAGATGAGGAGTCTGCAGGATGCTCCCTCCATCATCTGCTGTGGTGAACCCACTGGCTCCAAATCTCGCCTGTGAGCCAGAGAGAGTGGCGGCTTCTTTGGCAGGTTGAGCCCATCCTCCTGCCCTTCATTGCCATGTTATAAACACGAAATCTCGTCAGGGCTGCCAAGGAAAAGCTCTGAATCACAGATACCTGCCATTATAGTAAGATGGCCAAGCAAACAGCTTCTTGCATCAGCGCTGCCTTTTCTATATTCTCAGCTGGGGGCTGATGCAGCTTCTTTGGGTTTGTCTTTCAGGAGAGAAGACTAATCCATTTTTATCTTAAACAGCAAAGTCTTGGTCACTGCCCAGCTTTACCGCTTGCTTGTCGCCTCAAACACCTCTGGCATGATGAGTGCTTTAGCCAGGGAGTGAGAAAAGTGCTTATTTTTTGTGGGAAGGGTGGGTGGGCGCCTGCTTCCCATCCCAGCTCTCCACACAGCCCTTCCCAGCATGTGCTGTGCACATTGCTCTCATCAGCTCGGCAGCGGCACGGCGGTAAGGTTCCCCGAACCCTTTACTGCATAATAGGTCTGGTTCAATAATCCCATTACAGTCTGTCTTCAGGATGCCAGGACTAATTGGCAGGCACTGGGACCTTCATCCCCAGCTGGAATTTTATTGCTCATCACAATTAACCGTGATGCTAAAGTCTCTTGGCCGCACATGTGCCATTAGCTCAGTCTGGAGCTGTGTCCTCGCTGGGCACTTTCGGGGCCCCACTGCACCCTGTCCCCAGCCGCTGGCAGGGAAACTACATGGTTATTGCTGCAGCTGATTTGCCTTTACTTCATGCTGTTTGCAGCTAATAGGATTTATTTTGCGCATGTCCAGTTGGAGCTGCTTGCTGCACGAAACACTGGCTGCCAGCCTCTGTGCCGGTGGTGCTGGGAAAGCCGAGGACAGCCCCAGCCTGGCGCCTGGCCATGGTGGTGGGACAGGGACGAGTGGATTGAGCTGGCACTGCCGGTCCGAGGGGCTGTCCCTAGGCTGAGCCTTTGCTAGTTGGGTCACATACTAAAATTTTCAGCTTAATTGTATGTAGTGTCCTTCTATTCCTTTTATGTTCACTCGCAGGGTATGGAAGCTTTAGCAGAGCACTGATTCATGCTTAGGGACAGGGTTTAGTGGTGGGATGGCAGTGTTAGGTTAACGGTTGGACTTGATGATCTTAAAGGTTTTTTCCAACCTAAATGATTCTATGATCTCTCTATCGCAGCTCTTGGCTCCACCAAACTGCCCCTTCTCAACAGAGCACTTGATGTGCTTCTCCTTGAATGCTGGCAGAGGCGCCACTTGCTCCACTGTGATGGGCACATTTGTTTAAGTGTGAGTTTTGGGGTTTTTTTTCCTGATTTAAAGCTATTAAACAGTAATTGTGGCTCATCCTGGTGGCTTGTTTTTAGCTGCCCTGGGACGTGCCATTTCTAGGGCCCTGGCAAGAGCAGAGGGCTGAGGACAGGCTCCGACAGCGCAGCTGGTCACCGTTTTATTCCCCGTTAAGCAGTTGAGACTTCAGAGACTCTGCTCCGCTGCAGGGCTTTGTATTGATGAGGAGTAAACTCTTTGCCTCTGCATTCGTGTTTCCCATCCTCATACTTGACTTAAATCCCAGCACTGTGGACCAAGGCTCTGCAAGCACAGAAACCTCCTCCCGCAGCACACCCTTCAGCCAGAGACTTATTACCAGAAGATGCTGCAAATGCCAAAACTTTTCAAGGCTTCAGAAAGTGATTAGACAAATTCTAGGAAGAAAAAAAATCCATCAAGAGCTATTAAGCACCGAGACAAGCTCTGGGACCCAGATGGGTGGACGCCAGCGAAGTGTCCCTCAAGTCTGCCTTGGCTCTTCAGGCAAAAACTTGCTGAGAAGAGGAGCAAAGGGAGATTTCTCTTATTTTTCACAGCTGAGGCTGGCCTGCAGGAGTGACAAAGCCTGAAAGCCCAGAGGGTGCAGCCAGGGAGGGCTGTGCTGCCGGGCTGCACCAGGGGCAGCTGCACCTTGCCCCCGGAACGATGGCTTTTGTGTGAAATGCGGGCTGTAGGAGCAGGTATCCACCAAGCAGCAACCTGAAGTACATTTCAGTCCTCTCCTCATTGCTTTTTAGGTTGGATTAACTCCTGGTGTAGTCCATTTTTCCCAGCTATAGCTGTTAGTCAAAATAAAACCCTGCCCTGAACTCATTCGTTCTGGCTCCAGGTCACGCTTGCTTGGTTTTGAGCCCATCGCCCTGCCCCACCAGCACCTCACGGTGCCCAAATCCATGCCTGGGAGCATGCCGTGGCCCTGGTACAGGCAGCGTGCCTGACCCCCCTTCGGTACCCAGCTCCTATGGCTCTCCCCTGCCTGTGTCCGACCCAGGGCTGCCTGCCGGCACACACGCCTGTATTACTTTTTTCCGAAAAACCGAGCCGGCCTCTCTTTCCCACTCCCGTGTCCATTATCTGTTGGAGGATGAGATCCCAGTCGTGTGGATGCCTGCATGGTTCATTGCCTCCCCCCTGCCCAGCTGGGAGGTGCTACTGGCTTTGAGCCGCCTGCCCCTGCCTGCATCCCAGGAGGGGACCTGGGGATCGGGAGAGGCTCAGCTCCTGCCTCCTCAGTTCGTTTGAGGCTTTGATTCCAGCGTAGAGCGGCGTGTTGGGGCAGTATTTCATGCTTGCTGGTGTCGGCTGATAAACCTTTGATTTTCACTTCTGGGAATAATAGCATGGTAATGAATTATATTCACAAGAATAACTGTAATAGTCATAAAGCTGCAAATAGAAGAAAACTGTAAATCAGTCACCCCTTTGTAATGTGCTTACTTCATCTGGATCACCCTCCCTGAGCAGATTATCAATTTTATTTGGCTTTTCCATCCTAAACTTTTATTAAGTGGGGTGCCTCATGCGTAAAGATACTGAGCACAAGCCATATGTTCCAGGGATTTATCTGTTTATTTTGCCTGCCTTCCCTCCCTCTCCCCTCCCGCTCGTGGCTCTCTGGACCTGCAGGCGGCTGACGTTGGACTGTAAAAGACATATGTCCCTGGTGTCACTTTACCTTTATTATGCAAAAAAATAAGCTGCTGGGTGATGAACAAGCCTTGCTCTGTGCTGTGCAGAATTACCCAGACCCTGCAGCATGTTTAGACTTCCATGTAATTAAAATAGAAACCCATTAGCATAGCTCCAGAGTTATCAGGGGCACATCCTGGACCCCAGCGTGTCCTGGGCTGCAGCACGAAGATGCTGCTGCTCCCAGTCGATGGCATGATGCTCGCCCCGAGCCCTGCGGGTAAACTGGGGCAGCCCCTAGGCATGGTGAGAGGTGCAAGGGCAGCCGGAGCAGCATCGGGGAGATGATGGTGACAATTTGCTGCACTGCTGAGATGGAGCACAGACAGAGGAACCTGGTTTTGAAGGCAGAGCTGCGGCACTGAGTGCTATGAGGTGTCTCTGCCGCAGCGCTCGCCCTGCTTTTGCTCGGCCACGGAGGGAGGCAGCAGGAGAGAAGATCTGCTGGGCCCAAGCATCTTCTCTGGCTGGCTACAGCACGGTCACTTTTAGTAAAGTCCCTGTCTTTTCTCTTTATATTGGAGAATCCCTTTTTGTTTCTCTCTCAGCTGCCTGCCCGTGCCCTTTTCCATGTTTCCTATCAGAAATCCACTGGTCGCAGTTGTGTTCAATGGGTGCAAGGCTGGCAGGAGAACAACACCGAATCAGTGCTGATGTGAAAGGCACCAGAGCAGCTAAATGAGCCGGGGGAAAGGTGCAAATTACACTCAGCAAAATGCAGCTGTTGGGTTCGGTGACCTTTTCGAAGGCAAGCCGCAGGCTGGAGTGGAGTTTGCTTCAGCAGGACGTGAACTTGCCAGGGCCTGCATGGTATTTCATGGCTTTTGGAAACACTGGCTGCAATTTTCCATCCTAACGCAGCAGGGAAAAAGGGAAAAACCACAGACCGTGTGATTTATGAGATGCTTCTCTTGGATATTTCCATCTGTGATCTGAAATTATCAAGTAATGTAGAAACCCCAAACTTTTGCTCCAATTACTCCCACTGAGTGTGCTTTTGCCATGATTTTTCATGCAAGTCCCACTTCTCCTCCCTTGTGCCCAGCAGCCTCCAGCGCTGGAGCTGCCTCTGGCTGTGCCTCCCACCCAGCAGCAGCTTGCTTTTGTGGCTCACGATGGTCAGTGCCTTTTGGCCAGTTAATGCTGGCTAATGGAGCTGAGCCCATGTGCACCCATCAAGGACTCTTGGCCAGCCTTTTTACAGCTTAGCAGGACCTGAAACACAACTATTGAGCGATGGATGTGCTGGAGATGAACCCTTTCTGCTCTGGCAAGTAGCATCTTGCGAGCCTCAGGCTGTTTTCCTGAGCAACAGGGTCTTGGCGAGCACTTCATGGTTGCATGTGTGAGTTAGTGCAGGCGCCATCCCCATGGGCTCGTCCTTCCTGCTGCCCTTCAGCTTATGAGTCCCCCCTGGCATTGCACGCGTGGACATCGCCCGGGTTCTCATTAGCACAGGCTGGGGGTTGACCAGAGAGGGCTCAGGGAGCTTTGTCCAGCTCCCCCATTCCTCCTCGCATCACTTCTGTCAAGGTCCCAGGCCAGTCTCGTAATGTGGTTTTCCCAGTCTCCCAGGAGGAGATTGCAGTTTGAGCCTGGAGATGTCCCAGCTCACCATCCCTTCTCCAGCTGGATTCATCTGGCCTTTTCCAGAGCTCCTGTTTGGCCTCATCCAAGGAAAACCAGAGCCCGCCAGGCATGCGCCGTCAGGAAGGCTCCAGCCCCACAGTGCAGCTCAAATTGTTACTGGTTTTGGCAGAGCTGGAAAACAGACTGAAAAAAGCCCAAACTACAGAGGTGACTGAGCTGGGGCGTGGGTGGAGGACAGGCAGAGCACGCAGTCATTGCTGTGACTCATGCAGGTGCTTCACTCAGCACCCAAAGCACCGCGTTACCCTGCACCTATGCTATCAAAGAGGCTTGTTGAGGGGAATGAACAGCCACTGGAGCAGGGAGAAGGGAGAGCCACAAGGATGGTGCAGGAAGGGCTGGAGACACCGCAGCCATCTCCTGGAGGATCAGCCTGAGAGATGCTCCCCAGGCAGGGTCTCACTTGCAGGCTCCAGGTGATGAGATGGCATGGGCTCTCCTGTCCTGCATTTCCAGAGGTCCCAGAGGCTGGAGGAGCCCGGGGTGACCAGAACAGGAGCAGAAAAGCCCTTGTGGGATCCCAGGGGGTGTACAACCTACTCTCAGTCCTCCAAGGAGGACTACAGGAGCAGGCTGCTTGCTTGTGCTGCTTGGCAGCTGTGAGAGCCGGAGCAGAGCCGTGTTTGGAATGGAAGGGGTGGCAAACCTCATAGAAACTGGATTTTAAAAGCAAGTCCAAAGTTCAAAAGTAGCTGCAATTTAAACAGAAATCTGCTCTTTGCAGCCAATTAGCAAAGCTGAGAAAGCAATGGGCACTTCTCTGTTTTGACAGCATTGAAAAGGCACAGAAACTAAACAGCGCGGATTGAACACGCCACCCATGCGAGCTGTTGCTCCAGCTTCAGCTACCCAGTGCCAAGCCCATCTGCTGGCAGCCCCAGCAGCCCGGCAGGTCCTGGGGACCAGTGGGGTCCCACCCTGCCTGCCAGAGTCAGCATCCCTGCCCTGCCCTGCCCTGCTCTGTCTGCTGGGGGGTGCTGGCAAGAGAAAGCCACATATTTTTGGTTAACTCCAGCCAGAGCAATTTTGTATGCAAGGGTCTGTGTTTATACCACATAGTCCCCTATTTTTCTTCTTGGGCTGAAGGTTTTCTTGGGTGGAAGGGTCTGTTTTGGGCCATTTCTGCTGTGGAGGGGGCCAGCGTAGCAGGGATGCTCTGGCTGCCTGGCTCCGCTCCCTTGAACAGATGAGTTTGCAGCTGTTTCACTCTCCCATCAGAGTGAATCGATGGGTCTGGCTCCAAATTCATTTAGCAGACTTGGTCTTTGGAGAGTTAGACAGATGCAGCACAGCATCCAGGGCACAGCCGAGGCAGGGCAGAAGGTGAGGGAGATGCTTCCCACGGGGGGGGGGTGAACTGCCCATCTGGGGAGGGGATTCCCTGCGTGCGGGGTGACGGATTCTCTGTTGTGCTGAGGATGCAAGAAACGGGTCCTCAGGCAATTTCTCCAGGACCTGTGAAACACTGAGGCTCCCAGAGAGACAGATTTTGCTTCTCTCTTGGCTAATGAACAGTGAAAGACTCCATGTCTGCTGTCTGGGGCTCACACACACACACAGACTCCCTCTGGGACCTGCTCCTATCAAGAGCCTCTTGGTGCAATTCCCTCATGGTTTCCTAGCGAAAAGAGGCCGATCTGACACTACAGCGTAGCTGTGTCCCTTGGTACGGGGCTCCAGGGGCCCCCTGTCCCAGCTAAGGCAAGAGAAGGGTCTCCAGCCACTTGTCACATGCGGCATGGGCAGAAGCAAGCTGGATCCAACCCCTCTTCATTTTGGCGCCTAAGTGGAGACCCCCTCCCTGGGTCACCTCCAGACCATCCCGTCCCACTGATGAGATGTGTCCCCTTCCTGGGATACTTCCCAGAAAGCAGCGAGTGGCCAAGCTGGTGGCTTTGGGGATGGCACCAAAAAAGGCACCTCTGGTCGCAGGCAGAGCCAGCATGGAGCCCCGCAGCCTCCACACCAGCCCATGCCGGCTAACGCAGCCCTTGCTCCAGCTGCTGCCATCACGTCTCCGCTCTCTGCTCCGCGATCAAATTAATGAGGAGCAGCAGCGCAGGCAGATCGCAAGTGAGCGGCGAGGGGGCGGTGAGGGAAGGCGGGGGGGGGGGATGCTCCGTGACTCACTGCCCCGCTCGGGGAGAGGGCTCTCTGTTTTGGAGGTGAATGCTGGAAAGCAGCTCCCTCCTTCCCTCCCTCCCTCTCCCCCCCAAGCCAAAAAAAGCTGTGACAGCTTGATTTAGGGCTGGATAATGAGGCAATTGTGAGGAGGATGGGTACAGCGGGAGCCTGCGCTTGCCAAATCGTTCGGCTTAATTGATCAAATATTTTTATGCATCGTTTATTCCTTTAAGGCGACCGTAAGCCTCTTCTCCTGCTGCACTGAAATGAAAAGAGCAATGCTGGAAATCACCCAGGCTGAGCCCCGGTGCGACAGAGAGGGGTGGGTGGCTGCCCAGGACCTCCTCGACCACCGAGGACTTGCCTGGCTGCCTGTGCTGCCCGCGCTGCCTATGCCAAGTGGAGGGTGGGCGAGCGGATCCAGGCTCTCCAGGGCCCCCCAAGGCACGCAGCCGGCAGGAGCACAATGGCAGGGCTGGTCCCAAAGGCCTGGCTGGAGCGCGGGTGCAGCCCTGTTGGCACCCAGGCTGCGGCGGCTGCGTCCCCATGTGCCAGGGCAGCGTGCCACAGGAGGGCTGTCCCCACCATACAGGGTGCAAAGGCAAACAGCCAGCCAGCCAAGCCGGACACATGCATAATTGCTAGGAAATGTTTCCCCTGTGCAATTAAGTCTCTGTAATCACTAAATCCCTCAGTCAGAGCTGGATCTGTTAATCTACAAAGAAAGAAGGACAAACCAAATCCTTTCCTCATCAGCTTTTATCTCCTGCCCTCCTGCCGCAGGATGCTCTGTCTGGGGTGATGGCCCAGGCACGGGCAGGCTGGGGGGCACACAGCTCTCACTCCAGACTCCTCCCCCAATATCGCTGCTCCAAGGTGCCGGCTTCAGCCTCCTGAGCCCCCCATGTCCCCTGCAACCCCTCCTTGCCTGGGGTCAGGCTGGCCAGCACAGTGCTGGGTGTCCCCTTGCCCACCCAGGCTTTAACACACCGTATTTGCCTCCATGGAGAAAAGCCACCAACGGATGGGCTGTGGGCCCCTGGATGGGTTGTGGCAATGGGCTGTGGGCCCCCGGGTGGGTTGTGGCGAGGGGCTGTGGGCCATGGGCGGTGGAAGGGCCATTGCTCAGGGCAGGCAGGAGCAGCCCCGTCCCTCCCGCCTGCAGCATGGTCCCTGGGCTGCAGCTCGGTGCCTGCGAGCACCCGGCTGCTTTCTCCATGCTCAAATCAAGAGCTGCCTCTAGCGGTACCAGAGACGCTGCGGGGCTTGCGTGGGGCTCCAGGCAAGGAGCTCCTTCCCAGCCCTGCCTCGGGGTCTGCTGGCTGGCTGCCATGTGCCCCTGCCACCCAACAACCAGCTGGGGCTGCACAAGTGGCATCCCAGGGCTTCCCATCCCATCCTCCACCAGCATCCCCCTTCTCCGGCCGTGTTGCCCTGGTCCCCGGCACGGTGCTGCCCCTCCTGCTGGTGTCACTCTGAGCCCAAATCCTGGCTCTGAGCTCATCTGTGTGTTCTTGCTGTTTGGATTCAGCTTGGCACGTAAAAGCCCAGGCTCCCTTTCAGCTAAACAAACCAAAAGCCTTGGGCTGCCGAGCCGAGAGCAGCAGCAAAGATACGCCCTGCACTTTGCTGCGTCCCTTCAAGGACAGTTTGATGGGAAGCAAAGCGCGAGTGCTCACAGGCAAGGAGAGATCAGCAGGGGTGGCTGGCAGACAATAAGACACGTGGACCAGCTGTATGCTTCTGTCCAGAGTGGCTTCACTGGAGCACAGAGAAATGTCAGGACTGAAGAGAATTGGTCTGTCCCATAGGCTCCACGCAAGGAACATCCTTGGGGTCATGCTCAGCCCTCAGCACCATCCCCCTCACACCCTGACTGTGACCTGCCCTGCCCCTAAAGTCACCTTACCAGGCCAGGGAATGCTGGAACATGCTCTGGCTGAGGGCTGGGAAATGGGGCAGCTGATGGTTGCAACATATCCCAAGATGCTATTTTGGACTCTCCCGACCACCAAAATCTGTTTTTTCTTATTCAACCCCCCTCCATGACAAACCTTCACCAACTTTCCTCTTACTTCTCCCAGAGAACTAGCAGAGAGAAAACCTCATGATCCTTGTGGAGCTTCCCCCTAGTTGGCCAAGGCCAGGAGAGCTCCACCAGCAGCCATGGAAAGCAGAGGTCTCTTCTCTCCCAGATGCAGCCGCTCCTCTGCACTTCCCCTTCATTCAGAGCAAGTTGAGTCACATAATATTTCCTTGATCACACACCCAGGGATACTCCTCTACACTCCGGTGCTCCAGGGATGACCAACTAGACCCTGAAGCTTCAGAAAGCAGGTGGAAATCCTGGAGACATCTGAAATGAAATGCAGGAAAGACAATCAGGTGCAGGTGAACTGATAGCCGGGGCTGAGACTGCCAGCCCAAACTCTCAGTGGGAAGAGGTCTGGCCTGTGCTCCTTGCTGCCAGTCGAGGAGGACGCTGTGGTTGAGGCATGTCATGAGGAATTGCCGTTCTTTATGACCACTAATGGTATTTGCAGCTCTGCATTTAAAGATGATGATAAAGGCAATCAAACTGTCAGGAACAAAGACAGATGGGGAGCTTGCTGGAGCCAGCAAGGGATTCCCTACTTTCAGTTAACAGCTGTGATTTATATTTCATTCACACCTACGGACTCGGAGCAAGGAGCAGGGCAGCAGGGCTTTACAAAAGCACTGTAGACACTGAATTTATCTGTGCTTGAGCTTCGAGACCTGTTTAGGCCTTCTTTAGACTTTACTATGAAATATTGCTGGGGTTATAAACTTTTCCCAGAAAATATTTTGACGAGCAGAACTCCCTGATGAGACGACAACCAGTAGCTTAACTTCCTGCAGCCAGATGCATCCTGACAACCAGGGAGTCCCCCTCTCCCTCCCACACAAGGTTTTGACAAGGTCCTGACAGCAGGCACTGCACTCCTTATGATCTACCCGAGCTATGAAGTACACCGTTCCGTCAGGAGTACAGGCTGCAACAGCAGCGGCGGGGATAAAGGAAGGGGAGAGAGTGCAGGGACTCCCCAGTGGCACAGCCATTGACCTTGACCTGCCAGCAAGGTCTGTAGCTCAGATCTCTGATGCCTGTGGATCCCTAGCTGCATGTCGGAGACCACTCTTGCTATATTCTCTGAGCTTTCACTTTGTCATGATTCTGGCGTCCTTCCTTTCTTCTGTCTTCAGATGTTGTCTCTTTTCTTTGTGTAGTGTCACGTCGACAGCAGGGACAGCCGGCAGCCTCACTTTCTTTGTAACACAAAGTCACTCAACACGGTGCTGTGCCTGCGCTGATAGCGTATCCATGCAATGTGTGTTTCAAGGATGGTCTTTGCTTTATTTCTGTGGATTAAAAAAAAAAACAACAAACCCAAAACAGTAAGAAAACAGCCTTACCAAGAAGAGTTCTAGCACTTAATTAGTTTCAACATTGAAAGGGCCACTGCCCAGCAGCTAAAAATCATCATGTTTGAATGGTGAATTAAGTCAGCCAAGCAATAAATCTGAGCAACAAAACAGTCCCTTTAGCTCAGAGGAGTTCTCTTTCGTCAAAACACTGATAAATGGCTTTTTCTGAGAGCCCACGAGGTCATCAAATTAATAAAGCATTTCAAGTAATGTATGGAAGTGAAGTGACACCCTGCTGCAAGAGATTTGCTGTTAAAGCCAACTCTCTGTAACAGAGTGTGATGCATATAGGATTTTCAAAGCAAACCTGTCCTCTAATTTAGGACAGTTGTCCAAACTCCTTCATGTCTGTTCTGGTCCTTTGTCTTCCTCCCTAGTCATTATTTAGGAGAGTCAAGCTTGAGGAAAACTCACAAAAGAAAAAAAGAAATAAAAATGAAAACTTGGGATCATCCCATTGACCAGACAAGATACTCAGAATATTTACTACGAAGGAAAGTGAAGAGAAGGTACTGAGGAGGGAAAGTAAGTGAAATGCTGAAAAGCTCTTGAGGCAGCGGCAGGACGTGCTTGTGCTCTTTGCAGCGGCTGCCTTCCATCTCCTACCACATCCATGTATGAAGCTATCGCAAGAACGCTGCACCCGAAATACTGGATTTACTCATTTGACATGAATAGGGGCAGGGACTGTTGGCTGCCAGCACCAATGTCAGGGACATTGGCATGACCCAGCACAGTCAGACAGCAGGAAGGTCCAAAGCCTGAGAAGCAACACTCGGATATCCAGGCATTAAATAAACAAAAGGAGTTTGACTTTTAATGAAATTCTGCAGGCTTAGCCTGAGCGCAGAATGCCCTCCTCAGGCCCAGCAGGCACATAAAGCCAAGTATGGCCCTGCTTTATGTCATAACCCGATCTCTTTCCTGCGTGTTTGGGGAGGCCCTGATTTGGGCTGCAGATGTAGCAGCAGTAGGCATGGATAGGGCAAGATGGGTGATGGATTTAGAGATGCTTGGGGGCAGATATTAGGGAAATCTTTCCAGCAGTCAGGATAGCATAGCAGGGTAAGAGATTGCCTGGGAGATGCAACAGCTCTGCCAGTGGCTGTTGCTAAGAGGGGACGGGCACGTGTGGCCGAGAGCGTGTTCTGGGCGACCTCTCGCACTCCCTTCTCTCCCAGGGCTGTTCTCAGTGCCCTGATCTTTAGAGGAAGAGAAAGTAGCACAGGACACAATTTTCACTTTCATCTCTTGCAGATGGCCCATAGCAGGCCCCATACCAGAGCCAGAGAGCGGAACTCCAGTTAGCTATCATCTCCAACTACATTACTGGAAGTTTGTGTGATGGCAGCCTCTCCCTTAAACTTATGGCTGAATACATCCCCTGACTTTGCACTGAAATGGCTTTCTGCAAGCTTGTATTACACTTGGAATGGTTTAATATGAAATATATATTTAATAATACAGTAGCACCAAGAGGTGCTGAACGGGACAACCATAAAAAAAAAACAGAGCTGGCAATAGCCTCTGCAATATTGTATCCACGGGGTACCCTTCGTCATGAGATCCTAGCCCAGGTTTCATTTGCCTTTGATTTACTTAAAAGTACAAACTTCCTGAGACAGCCTTCAGTACATTTATCCCCCCCAGTGCTCTGCCTTCTGCGTGCTATCACAAGCCAGCGCTCTTCATTATAGCGCTGCTGCCTTCGGCACACGCCCGTGCCGCAGACAGCCCGTCTCCGAGGGGACGTGCCCATCCCTTTTCGGGCATGTGACACGGGCTGACATACAAACCTGGCAGCACACGCGCAGCGACGGCTCCAGCCTCTTTGCGGACTTATTGACATGCAGCAGAAACCCCAGGTACCATATGGAGCGTGGAGGCAGATGGATGGACATATGTATAATCTGTGTGCGTCTCTGCTGATGCAAACGTCCCAGCGCAGGCATTAACACTCAAGTATATGGTTTGCATTTGGGGCGCGAGAGAATTTTTCTCCCATAAAGTAAGTAAAATACGTTCTGAGCATCTTGGGATGAAGCCATTCTGATCCTTTTATTCTTTCCAAAGGAAAACGATTCCATATTCAGGGCACTGTGCAAACAATTAATTAGCCTAATGAAAATGAAAGGCCTAATTCCTCAGTATTATTGTGATCATTGGCAGCCAGGCGTGACCAAAGAATAGGCACTGTTTTACCAGGGATAAAGCACAACTTTCCAGTTTTCTGGGCTTTTTTGATATTTGAACATCTAGCAAAACAATTTTTTTTTTTTGGAGTGATGGTGTAATTCTGCCTTCCACATGCAAAAAAAGCTGGCAGTATTTGGAGATATCTGAATGAGCTGCTATACAATAAAAAAAATGAAGAGGAGAGAGACCCAGCTGGTGCGAAACAACCTGGCTGAATAGAAGCCGATAAAGCCGTAACTTGCCTGAGTTGAACGACACGGTCGTGTCTCCACTGCACGTCTCTGGCAGGAGGGTTGACTCACAAGACAAGAGTGCTGCAATGTTAAGAAAAACTGCATTTTTTAAGAACCACGCCGAAAATGAAAGTACAGTCATTCTTAGTCCCACTCCCTTTTCAATGATGTGTTGTTATCCAAATGGGGAGTGCTTTAAATTCGCGCAAATGAATTTGTTCACTGTGGATAGGATCATGAAGAGTCAGGTTACAGGAGCTTTAAGAAACTGAACTGTTATCATTCATGCGTATCTCATAACATGGAGATAGAAAGCAGATGCTGACTGAACACTGACCTAGCCTGAGGAGTATGGGTCCAATAATTCCTCCTTTAAGCAGCTGATTCTCATGGGGAAATCCCCAAGATTCAGCTTTAATTCTATTATCTGCCTTATGCAGAAACTGGCAACCTGAGACCATTCTTTAATAACAACGTGGGTGAAGTCTGCTCTCATTCACACTTGCACAACCCCACTGACTGTATCACAACAGGTTTCTCAGCAAGCTGGATTTTTGGTGTTTGGGGTGGGGGGATTGCAGTTTAAAGTTAAGCGTGGCACTTTTACTCTGTGCTCCAGGCTGGCACACTGGGCTGCAGGTCATGCCCACACAGAGGCATCCATTACCATGCCATATCAGACGCTCATGGGGGAAATACAGCTTCCCGGTGTAACTAGTGGTGATAGGTAAGCGCCTTGCTTAGGGGCTCAGGATCATCCCCTGGCAGAGTTTAATACCCTGAACTGATGCGAAGGGATCAGGAACCCAAGCCTGGTCACCAAAATGAGGTGGGATGGCCCCCTCCTTCCCACTCTCAGTATGCTTAGCACAGCACTCCAGGGGATGTTATTCCCTCCCTGTGTAATTTAATAAACTGCTGGCTAGCAAAGAGCAAGGGTAAAGTCAGACCTACGTTTCCTCTAGCTCTAGGGATGCAGAGTGAGAGCAGCCCACATCCTTCCTTTGGTGCGGGAGTGGAAATTCCTTTATGCCATCTCAGCAATTCACTGGAAAATTCACAGCGACACAGACTTGGTCACTTGAAGGCTTTAGGTACTCCACATTTTTGCTGTGTTGCCTTTTAGGAGATAACTGTGTCCAAATATACTGGGTTTTGGGGAGGATTAAAAAAAAAAGATGATTACAGTGTTGAATAGTAAAATCCTGTGACAAAGGTAAGAACGGAAAATACAGGTTTGTGGCTGAAGGTCACTGCACTTCACAATCGCCCTTGCAAAAGTGAAATCGAGGATGTCATGGGCCTTCCTGAAACCATTTCAGGTCTGTAACCATTTGTTTATGCAGCTGGAAACAATTATTACAGATGCTGCTGGGGGCTCTGAGGCATAAAAAGCTGACAGACCCAAAGATGTCATAGCAGGAACAGTTTATCAGGTGACCGAATACCCCAGCAATCTTCGTCAGGCTGGCTAACATTCTGCTTAGTTGAATACAGCTGCTATTTAACCTCAGGTAGGCAGCTACTCATCACCCCTTACTGATAAAAAAAGAAAACTCTTAAAAAACAAGGCTTTTATTTGGAATTTATTTTGCAAATCTATCAGTTCATTTTATGAAAGTATGAAATCCTATGTGGTTACATTGAACAGTTACATTACAATCCAGGTAATACAAATAATCACTACAAAGTTAGTTTTAGGTACTCTTGGATAACAAGTAGATTTAACATTATTTAAAATAAAAATAAGTCACAAAGAAGAGAAAAATATCCTTGTGATTGTCAAAGAATTTAGTTTAAAGCAAGGAAACCACTGTAGACTCTCCTTGTCCTACAAAAAGTTAAGAAACACTGATGTTTACACCTTCTTCCAATGTTAATGTTCAATTAGATGCATCAAACAAATTTAAGTGCACACATCTACTCAGAATAGTTAAAAAGTTGTTTGGAAACTAGTGTCAGGTTTCATTCTCTGGAAGTTACATTTATAGTATAACATCACCATCATCTTTGCTTTCAGATGCATAAAAATCCTGTAATATCATTTGTAAAATACACTAGAGCTTCAAATCTGCTCTAATTTGATTCAGTGGGAGTAGGATCAGTTCCTACATTTAATAAGTACTCCTGATTTACTGAAATCCTTACAGAACAGCCTCCTTCCCAGGAATGAGATTAATTTAGTGAACAAAATACTGTAATAATTCAGCAAAACTCTTACCTTTACTATCCAGCAATTGACACTGCAACTGCATTTCTGAGGACCTTTATGCATGATCATTCTTTCCTTTCCACCAGCAGTGGGACACACGAAGACACCAAGTAACTGTGCTTAGTAAGAAGTCAGAGCTATGTAAATAAAGTATAAAAATCAAAGAACAGATTATATTAATCTAGAAACTGCTCTCCTGACACCCACCTGACACACCTCTAGTGTCATTCTACTGCCTGTGAGCTGCCACTTCTGATGAGACATCTGTCAATCATGATTGCACAACTGCTTCTTAGGAAGCAACTAAATGGAGCTTTGATTTTGTAGCTGCATCTCTACATTGCCTATGTAGTTCAGGGCAAAATGTCCAAGATGCTGCTGCTGCATATAATGCAACAGTTTCACTGAAGCAAGGAGAACTGTTGAGGAAAAAAGGCAAGTGCAGGTACAATCTCGATGGCCTGTGGCACAAAGGAGATTAAACCAGATCATCCTCTCTTGTGGCCTTCTCTTCTTTCACCTAGGACATCCAAAATGGTGCAAACCCCCAAATCTCCACTCATGCATGTGCAACAAACCTGCAGAGCTCGTTGTAGTACAGAAGTGAAGCCAGCAGCATCTTAGCAGGGCTTCTAAGAGAACTAGGCATTTATCCACAAGAGTATCTTTTAACACTGATGACGTGAAAAAGAAGACAGGTTACACAGAACTATACAAACTTTTCACTTGGACATAAAGTGCCATCAAACTATGGAAGCTAAAAAGAAGTTACTGTTGAGGGCAGTAGCTATCATACGCGTCTACAGCAGGCTTTATTCCCCAGAAGCAGGTAATGTTTGCTACATTCTTGGAGATGGTACCAAGCTGGTGAGAGCGCTCCTATAATCAAGGCTAGCAATTTTCTTCCTTCCTGACAAACACTGCTCCTATCCAACAGGCCAAAGCCAACTACGCTGCATTTACTGGTGGCTGACTGCAGAACTTTCCCTAGAAGGTAGTTTAAAATGGTAATAGATGCTTCAGTTTCCCATTCTCTGATATGATACGATAAATATAATTTTTTTGGGCCCTTTGTTACAAGCATGCATTACAACAGATGGCCCCACCCTGTTTTTACCACCGTGCCTGTTTCTTTTCCATCTCTACTCATGTAAATGTAATGTCAAATCCTCTTAAGAATCCCGAGCAGCCATCCAGAATCACTTGTTCAACTGACATTTCTGTAATAATAAGGAAAGAAAAAAGAGTTGTGGGAAATTAAATGGTGCTCCTGTTGCCAAGTTGTTAAAATTATATGGCAATATGCTTCCAGTAGTTGTAAGAAATTAATTTGTGGAGTGCTTACAAGCCTTACATCTACTAAATCTCAACAGGATACATCTACTAAATCTCAACAGGATATAAAATGCTATTTAAGTGATACAACTTACAAATGTTAAGCAGAAAAAAAATCAGCACCAAAGAGTGAAAGAAGAACTAGATTCTTTTCTGCACTCTGATTCCTTGAGGCTGGATCTCTAGCTGAGGAAGCCACATGGGAGATCCTCGGTCAAGTACTTCTGTGTGTATGTATGTCAGCACCTGCACCTCTCCCTTCTGCCACCCCTCTTCAGCAGATGAGCAGGGCACATCCAGTGAGTTACACCACTCCTGTAAACAGTGGCTGGCAAACAGCTCAGCCAGCCCCTCCACTAACCGCTCTCTTCCACCGCTTTCCAAAAGTACTAGCCAGAGCAAAGTCAGTCACTACTTTTCACCTCCTTTATTATAACGTTGTTCAGAAAGAAGTGCCTGAGACACCTGATCTGCAGACGAATTAATTTTTAAATTATGCCACTACACGATTACTGTCATTCTTTTCTCACAACAGTGTCAAATGCAATATGAAACTTTGGATTTTCTATAGTGACTGAAATCAGCAAAGTCAAAAGAATGACAGTGCCGGCAGTGCTGTTACTGCTCCTTTCTGTAAGACAGAACCAGGGTAAGGCGCTTTGGCAATCAGCACCAAGTTTAAGCGACAAGCTCTGTAACAACAATTTGCTCTCCACACACTAGAGTACACACAAGTTTTCTGCAGATGCATGGAAAACTGAGACCCCCCTGGTTGTTCTCTAAGCTGCTTTGAAACTACAACAATTCATTTAATCCAGCAGCAGATCCTGGTATTATTCTTTTCCTAAGTACAGTACATTTTGATAACAACATAGAAGCACACGACACAAAACAGATTTGTTCAAGCTCACCATGGTTCTGATGGGCTACATGCACCAAGAGGCAATTCAAAAAGAGCACACAACTCAATTCATCAGGACAACAACACTGACTCAAAGGAATTCCAGCTCACTTTGTGAAGGAAGAAAGAGTTCACAAAGGAAAAGATCTTATTGCAAGTTGTACTGCTCAGCTTGGCCACTTCTAATATGGATCAGAAGTATCAGAAGCTACCAAGGAGCCAAGGACAAAGAATTCCTGTTTTGTAAATATTTTAAGTATAGCAAGCTTGTTTTAAAAAGAAAAGCCAATGCACAATATTCCAAATGGCCTTCTCCAACAGACTGGAAATCGTTAGATCAACACTGACCGTTAGATCAACACAGACAATACAGATTTCAGTAGCAGTTCTGGCACTTTGCAATTTGGAAAACTCTTGTGCATATGGGACTGAGGCAGCTTGTTTGCAGACCCCTTTCTCGCAGGATCTTAGGGTCACCTGTGCTTCTTCCACAGCAGCGGATCGCTGGACTCAGCAGGTGCCTTCCTCAGAAGGCGCAAACTGGCAGCTGTCATGAGAGACAGTGTCAATGCTCTGCACTTCTGACTGCGGGTGTATGGACACCTGAACGGCTATCTCTTGACCTTGTTCATTTATGGACCCATCGTCTGAATCCCCAGCTGGTGAATCGCTGCGCTTGATCTCTGGGTTGATGGGGTACATCGCAGTTTGGGTACCGCAAGCTTGGGTCTGTTTTTCCTCCTCGCCGACTTCATCGGGATCGTCTACTCGCACAGCCTCAAAGATCTCCTCCATGAACGCCCTGCAGTTAAGGATCAGTGGTGGAAGGGGAATGCTTCTGGCAAGCTCTTCAATGTACCGAGCAAACTCCATGGTCTTAAACTGAGTGACTTTGGCCAACTCCAGCGTTTTGGCAGATGTAATGATAGGGATACGCTTGGCTATCTCAAAAGCCTTCTGAAGCTTCTCAGCCCCTTCCGTCCTGAAGAACTCATTGATAGCCTTCTCTGTTTTGCGGAGGTGACTGCTCATCATGCACAGACGGGTTATGTTTAAAATGAGGGTGATAGCAAAGGCAACGAGGCAGACAATCATGTAGTAGATACTCATATCTCCCGAGGTGAAGATAACCCTCAGGGTGACTGTGTAATACAAGGTGTCATTACGGTTAACAGCCGCACACGTGTATCGCCCCCGATCAGCAAAGTTGACCTTTGTGATGTTAAGGGAATTATCAGCAATCCTCCACCGTCCACCTGGGGATTCAAAAGAAATAAACTGAGCTAATGAAACAAGAATCACTTGATAAACTACAAACATGCTGTTTGCTCCATGAAGGGGAGACAGATCTTGGAAGTCAGCAGTCCATTTCTAGCATAATACAAACAGTACACCAAGCATGGAAATTTCCTTTTCATGCTTCTGAGAGAAAGCCATAAACCAGGTACCAATCTTACTGCTTAATGGTAAATTTGTGCACTTGCTACTCTGGTTCTACTACTTTCTCTCATCTGCAGTTTCTTGTGTGCTTTTGGACCGCTAGCTCTTTCTGACAGGGACCCTAATTCTTAACTAGTGCTTCCCACCCACTCCGTAACACTATGTTGAAAGACTGTCCTCTATAAAGCCTAATTTGCCATACGTTTGAAGTCAAAAGTCAAATGATCCATGAAAAACATCAGAGTCTGTAAATGGCTCTGCTGGCAAAAGAACACAGGATTTTCTTGAGACACAGTTTTCTGCTGAGCATGCAGTGCTGATACACAAAACCCGTGTAAAAAGAAATCAATGAAAGAAGCTAGCTTTATACAGTATTTCCTATGCGTTTATAACTTGGGGCAAAAACTGTTTTCATAACTCATTCTTCTAATTACTCTACTTTGAAGTAATATCCAGATGGCATTCTAACTACAAAGAGGTTACTGAATACTTAAGGCAGAAAGATGGCCTCCGAGAAGATCCTATCAATTAGCTCAATGACCTTCATTAATACTAATAGAGAAAACCACATGCATCTCTAGAAGACTTTATTTTATGAAAATTAAAAACTACAGGGACAGAACTATAGAGCCAATGGCTACGAAAATATATTCTCCCTCTGTACAAAAGGGGTAAATACCATGTATTTCACCGTTGGCCATTACAAATTGCATCAGTTTCCATGGTCTCACTGGTGCATGAACCAGAAAATAAATGTAGTAAGTTATCCCATGCTTTAAAAAATCCTGTAACAAAATTAAAACACTGATTGCCAGTTGGAAAAGTTCACAAGTTGCGGAGAACTGTGTTTAATTCATGTCATTGGAAAAATATAATACAAGCCAGAGCAATAATAAATAAAAACATCACTTAGTATCTGGTAGGATGCAGATTAATTTCTTCTGTAGTGAATACTGCAGTGCCTCTTGAATGAAATGATTCTGTGGGGCACCACAGCTGGATGGATGGGCTAGGACAGAACAGCTCTGGTATAGTTCACATGCCACATGCCAGAGGGCAAAGGGCTTTGTCTTGCTCTCTCCTTATCTCCCAACTGTAAAAATGGGAGGATAGGAAGAGAAAATGATAATTAAGTCCCAGAGGTTTTCAGATACTGTATAAAAGGGGAATACTGAAGGATAGAAACCAGCAGGAAAGCTCACCTTCATCTTTCTGTTCAAGCAGGTGTCCTCTGGAGTTATACCAAAGAATGTATTCATACTGGCTGATGTTCAGTTTACATTCAATTAAAATACTGGTCCCCTCTTTGGCTATGATATCATGGTGTGCTGGAGAATTTACTAGAGCTTGAGACACAGTATGAAGTGATGTATTGAAAGACCCAAAAGCAACTGTCCTGTTAAAAGCTACATTTTCCAGCGTAAATCCAACTGAAAGATCAGCACTAACAGTCAAAATTAACAGGCAATAGCTGAGCTTCATGGAAAGCTAGAGAAAATTCTTTTTTCATTTAATTTGGAGAAATGAGGTCATATGATATTAAGCTGGCTGTATTGCTCTGAGACAGGAGAGGAGGCTCTTGATTTGTTCAGTGATTGAAGATGTCTTGGATCCAAATGCACTTTTAAGACCATCAATATTTAGAAGTGGAAACTGGAAATCCAACTGAAAAAAAAAAAAAAGAATTAAGTTTATTAATGATAGCAAGCTTACAGCATATTCAAATTTCATTTCCAGTAAACAGATTTCGATTAGCATAATATAAACTGTCAGCTGAGAGGTTCCAAATCAGAGCTTTGCTCAGAACACAGTAATGAAACGAGAGTAAGAAGGCATTAGCACAACCGTCAGTCCTCTAGATGTTCATCTTCCCATCCAAATAAATAATCTCAGGAACAATAATCATTAAGGGGAAAAAGGCTTTAAAAAAAGAACAAATTGTTCAGAGTACTCGAAAGGCATAACTATCTTCAGGGTCAGAAAGTGGATTCTGCATTTGTTAACCGAGAAAAAGTGCTTTCTTAATACAGGAAGAAAAGCACGAAAGAGGATATAATTTCTGCCTCTCCACCAATATCCAAGTGCTTTTAAGCCCTAGCTTTCTAAAGCCAGTCTTTCATTTAGCATCTAGAGAAAAACCAAAGTGCATACACATCTGATTTTTAGCATTTATACATCTACTTACTTGATTTTAGAGGCACAAGCGGTGTTAGAGACTACAAAATATGCTTATAGTTTCTTGCATTGGGAAAATTCTCTGGGCAGCTATCTGCAGCCACAGAGAGGAAGTCCCTTTCTGAATATCAGGATGCTGATGTTGAAACATACTTCCTTTTCTGCAATCTCGCTTGCTGCTGCTGCATTACCTAACTCTGCCTCTTTTTTTTCTTGTTTGTTTTGCAATAACCTCCTGTTGAAAATCTTTATACTGCTACATCTCAGTGGTCACATCTTGTTTATAATCTTCTCTACCCAAATGCAGCCCCGTATTTCTCAGCAATTTGAAAAATTGTTTTGTCTAGGGACAGAAATCACACTCTTCAAATTAAAGTGCACAAAAGATATATTAAGACATCACGATACAGCCTTCAATTTTGTGTTCTTTGCATACAAGGATTTTCCTTTTTTAAAAGCCAGAATAAAACCAACGTGTAACAAAATGAGATGACACTGATAAAAGAAAATCTGTAATCAATTTTCCTTGAAGCCTGATTCAAGAAAATTTCTAACCAAGTATGCATTCCCTGAAGTTACGATTCCATCTAGACAGCTGCATAGCCCTAAAAAAAAATTTACAAAGTATAGAAGTCACAAGCCAAAATGTTATCTTAAAGAATATCTCCTTTCATCCCATTGACTGTGTGACTTCAAATTTATCATCTTTTCTTCTACCAATAACAAATGCTAGTAGAGTTGAATTTCATAAATATCACAATACAAAGGAATAAATTTTCTTAATAAATAATGCAGAGACTTCTCATCCTTCCAGAATCACTAGTTAACACTGCCTAAAGCAGAGAGAAATCCTATCACTTATGAAAAAAAATGTAATATAAATAAACACTGATTTCTACTAATTGTCTTTTCAGCAGAGAAAAATTAGGCTTATTCAAGAATGGGAAAAAGCAGACTAGGATTTTTTTTTCAGTTCAAGTTAATTTGTCAAAGGTCAAACCAGATCCCAGTCTTGACATCTAATGAGAAACGTGTTACCTGACCCATTTCTGTTGCGGCTATTGCCAAAACCAGTTTAACAAAGAAGGCAAAGACGACAGCTGTGTCCAACTCTCCTTCAAGCTTGACTAACTCTTGCCCACCACATCCTGCAAGAGAAACTGGAAAACAGGCCCTCCACTTATTTCTCTGTAAACAGCAATCCCTTCATCTGCCCTCTTTTCTTTTTTTTTATTGGCCCCACTCTGTTTTCTGTCATGCCTCTTGCTCATTTAAGATGAGAGCAGCGCTGAGAACTCAATTATACTGTTGTGCTGAAGAGACTACCTTCCCACAGCTAAAGGGTTAAAACCAGCACCATGGCCCCTCTCGTTCCTTTTTTCCACCAGTTACACTTCAGGGAAAGCTTGCCGAGTCCTGCTGCCTCTGGAGAAGAGCATCCCAGCCACATCAACTGCACAGGCTTGAAAAAACCCAATACTAAGGTTGCTGCTGATCAACAACTATGCTTCTGTTTGAAGGAGTGGTTTTAACCTTCCTTTTTTAGACCCCCAGTATTTTCAGAGTGTTTCAGAGCCTTCACAAGGCTGCTGACAACTGACCCAGTTATTGTGGCAGCCTGGTGCAGATTTCTTAAAGGCAGGCTGCGGACTGTTAATACTTTATGTACGGACTGTGGACATCGGGATCGCTGGAGTCGCCGTTTGAGAGCTTGTGCTAGCGAGGTGCTATGGTCACACAGATCTTCAATGTACATCACTCCATGACCCAGCTGCCTTCAGTTAAAAATACCACTGCACTTAATGGCTTTTGCATGCATCGGGACTTGACTTTCCAGCACTTGATGCAGTTACAACTGAAGGACAGCTCTGCAGTGAAAACAAACCCTCCTCTTTGTCAGCAGACCAAATGCACAGAACAACTTCTAGTGGTCCAAAACAACAAACTCCCAACTAATAATATTTTAGCTTTATTAGAGAATAATTCCAGTACCTCCTGTACTTCACCTGTGTTGGTGTCATTTTAAAGTATTAAATTTAAATTGTTATATTTCCAAGCGTCTGTGATGCTCCTCCTAAAATGACATGAGGAACCTCAGTCAATTATTTAACACAAGAAATACTCAGCAATGTTTTCCCTCATAAGAATAAGATAATTACCTTCAGTAATTGCATACATTCGCCACTATATTTGCACTGAGCTTGCATAATGTATAAAACATTGGTGATGGGTCATTGAATTTTACTATTAAACTCTTCGAGGTCTGATTTATTAGAAATTGTTTGTCACATTTCGCTTTTGGAAAAGCCATTACTGCTAAGCAGACAATGATCTCTCACTGCTGAATGCCGGGAAAAATAAAATTATTTCTGAAATCCATATTTTTCAACCAACACACTTATGCAAAACAGCTGCTGGAGCTGATAAAGGATCCAAAAAGGATAAAGCGTGAACAGTGCCAACATCACAATTCTTCAAGAAAGCATTAAGCCCAAGCAAGATGAAATGTGCAGAATAGAAACTGGCTATTTTACAACTGAACCTGAAGTTGAGCTTGACATATTTAACCTTTATTAAACCATAAGTTGTAACAACAAATAGTGGTGGGAAGATAAAAATTTGTGATGCATACGCTCATATGAGTCATCTTTGGCTCTTATCCTGAAAAAATGTACGTGTGTCTAACTTAGAGCGCTGTAAGTAGTCCCACTGAGGTCAATGGAAGTACTGATAGTACTTAAAATTATACACATTTATAAGGCACTGCAAAATTGGGGTCCCAGAGGTTGCAAGTTATATGGCTTTACATTCACTGCTCATAACATCATTTCATACCTGGAGAAAAGCGAAGCAATAAACCGAGACACACCTGACAGACCACAGACTGCTCTGACTGACTGCCGCTTCTGGCACACACTGTGGAAACGTGTTCTGGCATTTACCACACGCTAATTGGTAATAACGTGCGCTAAATAGACCTAAACGGATGGCTTTTGCGCAGAGCACACCTTCCTACTCGCAATGTGATGCCTTGCAGAAACACGGCTGCTGCGGCCATCCCGCGAGGCCCCTCTTTCAAATCTGGGAGCCGCATTAGGCAGAGCCTTGAGGACTTTAACTCCTGGGGAGTTTGTGAAAATAGACGGCGTGGTCTGGACGAGAGAAGTCATCGGTGTTCCCAGCACGGCAGAGGCCGCAGGGAGGGTTCACCCTCTACCAGCACCAGCAAAGGCTCCGCGGGGGAGCGGCTGCACCCACAGCTCAAAAACCAACGTAAGGAGCAAACACACAGGAGACCAGGGCTGGTCTCGCCCGTGCATGGCTGCCTTACGGGGCGCAGGGTTTGTCGTGTGCGTGGTCCCCGGGCCGCCCAACGCCTGTCACGGGGTAGCTCACGGGGGACACGGGATGGGCTGCAGACGGCAACGGGATTTTCTCCTAAAACCGACCAGGGGCAAACCCCGCCAGAGGCGAGCCCCGGCCCCGGCCGCCCCGGCCCCAAACGCGCCCATCTTCGCCCGTGGAAAAACCGCTGCCAGGCAGGGGGCAAGGCGACTCACAGCCCCACTCCCCGCACAGCAGCCGAGGGAACCCAGGCCACGCCGGCCTGACGTCACGCGGCCTGACGTCACAGGTCCCTGGCGTCACGCCAGAAGACCATCCCCGTCCCCCCCCCCCGTTAGCACCTCCATGCCAAACTAGCGAGCTAAGGGACGGGCTCCCGGCTTCTCCCGCAGTAGCGGGGCGGGCTCACAGGGCCTGCGCGCCGCTGCGCCGTTTCCCCCCGACTCCGACGTCGCCAGGTAAAACCTGGCGTCGCCGTAACGCAGCGAGGTAGCGGTACGCCGCCCTCCCCGGGAGGAGAGTGGCCGGGCCCGTCTCACCCCGTCCCACACCCCCGCGTCGCGTCCCGTCCCGTCGCGCACCTCCGCCGCCGCCGGCCCCGCCGCCCGGACGTGCTTCCTCACGCGCCCTTCCGGGCTGGGCCGCACTTCCGGGGTCAGCCGGCGGGTGCCGCTCTGCGCCTCGCCTCGGTGGTTACGGTCCGCCTGGTGGGGGGAGCGCGGAGCTGGCGGGGCGGCCCGGCCCGGCGGGTGAGGCGGCACCGGGACCGCGACCGGGGCGGCGGAGCGGGCCTTCGGAGGGCCGGGGCACAAGGGGCTCCAAGGGACCTGCTGCGGGACGGGGAGTCCCAAGGGGAGGAGGGGGGTTTGGGGGCATTGGGGGGCCCCTTTGGGGCAGTCGGTACCGGGGGAAGCGGGGGGGAGTTGTGGGCACCTGGGGGGGTCCCCTTACGGGGCAGGAGCCCCATGGGGGCTGTAGGGAGCCTCGGGTCCCCTGTGGGTCAGGCAGCCCCGTATGGGGGTTATGAGGCCCTGGGGGTCTCCCGGGGAAGCACGGGGAGCCCCCCCAGGGCTGGGGAGCGCAGGGGGTGCCCCGGGTGGGGACGGGCCCGGCGGTGCCCCGGGTGCCGGTGGGAGCCGACGGTGTCCGGCCAGGCCCGGGGGTGTTGGGGCTGCTGTGAGGTCCCGCTGGCCGCTGCGGGGGCGGGGAAGCGGGACGGGGGTCCCCAGCCCATCACCCGGAGCTCCCTTGCCGAGGTGCCGTCCTCCTCCTTTGCTTAAAGCCACCAAGGTCCCGGGGCTGGGGGTGGCTGCCCTGATTTTCACAGTGGCTGCCTCTCCCGGGGCGCAGCTTCATGCCGGCGGCGATGCCGGGGGGCTGTGGGGTGCTCGGGGTGGCCCTGCCTGTCCCTGCCTGCTGCTGCCTTCAAGTCACTGCCCTGGAGCTGGTGAAGTGCTGCCAGCGAAGGCAGGAGGAGAGGGAAACCTCTGCCCCCGCGAGCAGGCCGCAGCATGGCAGCCCTGTTCGTGGGCACCGTCACCCCCAGTGTGCGATGTCGGGGCCGGTCGCTGTGGCAGCTGGAGCATGTTTCAAATTCTGGGTGCTCTTAATGCCCTGGGGAAGCTCAGCCCTAAATACAGAAGTGAACTGGTTGCTGCCTCCCTACCTGCCTGGCTTTCTGACAGCTATCCCCCTTCATATCGGACACCCATCAAAGCAGCCATCCTAAGCAATTTGTTTTCACTTTTTATTTTGGTGAAGTGGGTCATGGATTTAATTATCTGAGGACCTTTTGTATCTTTCATTTGCTTTTCAGAGTTAGCAACCTGTTTCTGTCCTGCAGAGAGGGTGTGTCAGTTAGATAAAGCCACGTGTTTCTCTGGGACTTTAAACTTCCAAGTGTGACATTTCTTCCAGTCAGACGTAACTTGGTGTACATGCTTGCTTAAAGACATAATCTGTTCGTTCGGGTACGTGTGGCAACATGAAGGGATTTCTGTCTTAGCTGTGGTTAATTATTTAAAACACAAATGTGATGCTTTTGAACTAATGTCAAAGTGAATGAGGCAGTAATTATTTTGTACACTCTGTTTTCTACAAATGTTCGTAGTCATGTCTGAGAAAGACAGCGGTGAAAATCTGAAAGAAGAAACCTCTCACGAAGATGAAAATGAACAGAGAACAGAGGAGCTTGGCTGCACTGAGAGCGATGAAGAGAGAGAGCAAGAGCTTGAGCCTGTGCCTATGACTCGGAAAAGACCTGAACCCAAACCCCCAAGCCAGCCTGCTGCCACAGAAAAGCCTGCAGCTGAAACCCTCAAGGTGTTAGCTCTGTGTTAGCTCTGAATAACATGATGTCACATTTCATGGCTTTGAGCACAGAATAATTCTGAGCATAAGCCCCACTCCTTTTCTGAAAATTCACGTTGCTGTTTATCTGAAAAGAAAAAAGCTGCACAAAAGTGACATGTCACAGACTGCTTGTGTTCCTCTCCTCATCAGAATACCTGCATCATTCTCTTCTGCTTTTCTTTATTGAAGGTCTCAGATTCTCCTGCTGCAGTTCAGACAGGATGGGGGTACTGGGGAAGCTGGGGGAAATCTCTTCTGTCAACTGCGTCTGCTACTGTAGCTACTGTAGGTAAGGCTCTTTCTTTTAACCATGCTTCGTGTCTCAAGCTAGTGCTTTTGAGCTTGTTTCTAGAGAAGGGGATTTCTGTTACAGCAGCAATTATTGTAAAAATGTCAAGAGAATTGTTCAAGTAATGGGGAAAACTTGTACCAAAAGGTAGAGTGAGATTAAAGAGATATGCACAGCCAAAATTACTTTCAAGTTTTAAGGTGTTTGCATAATTTTCAGCTGGTATTTTAAACTGGTATTCAGCTGGTATTTACAACTTGATTTAAAAGCTGAGATGAAACCTGAGTTCATTACAAGCTGGATGGTAGTAGGTTGTAATGCTGGGTAAACTGTCTTGAACAGGAGGAATCCAGAATAATTAAAAACATTATGTAGCCCTAATCCTGTTTCTGTTCTGATTTCTGTTGTTTCTCATGGTTAAAGTAATACTGCTGTCTTCTCTAGGTCAAGGTATTTCAAATGTCATAGAAAAAGCAGAAACAACCCTTGGGATCCCCAGTCCTAGCGAAATCTCTTCAGAGACTAGAGATGCTACAAGAGGTCAGTTTTTACTGCATGACAGTGACACTGAAATGTTTGTCAGTCCCAAAATAACATCACTTTACTTTGCATCTTGCATATTGAGGTAGTTATCTCTGTGCTAAAGTAATACTCTATTGCTTACTTCTGTTAACTCTGAAAAGTAGGTAGGAAAATAATCCCAATTCTAGCCCTGCTCCTGGCTGATGCTTGGTGTTTGTTGGTTTTCTCCACTCTGCAGCTGACAGGATCTTTTTTGCGGAGTGAGTAGGTTAATTTTCTGCCTTCTAATGCAGGAAGCGAGAATCCTGGTGCTAGCAGCACAGATGCAGTTGATGATGGCAGTTCCTTTCCTATTGCTGGGGCTCTTGGAGTTTTATCAACCATCTCTACTGCTGTCCAAAGCACAGTGAGTGAGTTGGGAATGCTGGAGAAAAGGGTTTAAGCAAGCATTGGGGTTTTTGCCTTTCATCTGAAATATCATAAGAGGAAAATTTTAATTTTTACTTTTGTGCAATGAATAGTGAGAAACTGTTTCAACCTTCAGACAACCTTTATCCCGTGCTTTGCTTACCTGGCACTTATTGTGTAAGTTGTCTTGAATTTTGATAGTTCTGTATTAAATTTTGATACATAATAAAAAAACCTAATGGAGGACTGTGTGGTACGTGCATCAGTGCACGTCACCTCAGTACCCTGTTATCTCTGCTCCCTTCCTTTAGAGTATTCAGGTAAATGCAGGGTCAGACTCATTCCTGGAATATTTCCACTGATTTCCACAGAACTGTCTAGAGATGAAATCCATTCTCCTCTTCAAAAAATTCTGTGAAACTAGCCCAAATTGCTTGGAAATCAGCTTGCTCCTGTGACCATGAGAAATGCACTTCAAAGGAACCCATTACCCTTAGAAACTGTGCTTTTGTGATCTTCTGTCTTGTCAGTTTGCCCGTGAATCTGAAAGAGCTGCAGATGGAAAGCTTGCTTCTGCTTTTAAGGCTTGAAGAAGAGTTAGCAACCAAAGCCCACATGTTATAGTGTTTTATGATTGGAAGGATGAGAACTAAATACTTTAATGTGCTGAGAACCAGCTTGTTCACAAAATAAAAATGTATTTCCCATCAGATTGCTGCAGCTGTCTGAGTGCTGTATTAGGCTGTTGGATGATAGCATGTTGTGGCTCTTTCCATGTCCTTCTGCTCTGTTTGTGGTGATTACAGTTGAGTTTTAGGGTGACAAGGGCCAATTTGGCTTCTATGTGAGTGTCTGGCATAACATTGCTAATATAAATCGCCCAATTCAATTTCCAAAATCTGATTCCTAGGGAAAAAGTGTTATTAGTGGAGGTCTGGATGCCTTGGAATTCATCGGGAAAAAGACAATGGATGTAATAGCTGAGGGAGACCCTGGATTCAAAAAAACAAAGGGCCTAATGAACAGGAACTCTACGTTATCTCAGGTATGATGGTTGCATATCAGCTCCTCATTCGTTTCTCTCATTTCTTCTCCCTTCTTTTGCAGTCTTGTCATTAATCAACCATTTTTACTATTGAACCAAAAGCCTTCTCCTCCCATATTCTATATCTGCTGGCACCGACCTGAGTCCTCTGCTTTTCTTTTTCAGGTCTTGCGAGAGGCAAAGGAAAAAGAAGAGCAGCAGACAGCTACTGAGGTTACCATGGCTACAGAGAAGAAAGCCCATTATGGGTTACTGTTTGATGAGTTTCAGGGTCTTTCGCATCTGGAGGCCTTAGAGATGCTTTCCAGAGAGAGTGAATCAAAGGTAATGGCCTTGAGTAATTTGCCTTCTATTTTGAGTTCAGCCAAGCAAGGAAAAAAAGATTAGAAATGTATGTACATACATGTAAAATCAAGCGCTCGGAACTTGCTTTAAAATGGTTACACAACTTCACTTTGACCCCTGCATTACAATCTGGTGTTTACCTTGGGAGCATTATGTCCTGCCCTCAGCTCCTAGAGCCATTCTCTTTACCCAGCTAGCCTCAGTTCCTGCATGTCTTCAACAACTTCTCACAAGTTACTCTGTCCTCATACCCACTTGTTTGCTGCCTTGGTCTGGAGAAGAGGAGAGTATTGTAATGACAGCAGAGGTTGTCCTCCATGTCTTGGGGTGGGGAGGAGGGCAGATCAGCATGCAATTTCAGAAGTCATTCACTTTTTTTTTTTTTTTGAAAGAAATTTGAATAACTCTTTAAGAATCCACGATTACTTAACATGGCTTCACAAATAGGTCTTTTTTCCCTTTCCTCCTTCCTGTAGGAAAATACCACTTTCTCATTAATACCAGTCTGTAATGTTTTTATGTGCAATGTAAACCAGTGCTGCATCTTCCATCCTGTTTCTTTTTCTTCCTGGATTTATGATCCTCTCTTTGGCTGTGCTGCCCCTAACTAGGTGAAATCTGTTCTAAATGCCCTCTCTGGAGAAGAGTTGGACACACTGAAGGAGGAAATGGAACAGCTCAAGGAAGCGTTTTCTTTACCTGAATTCTTTGAAGAAGAAGAGGAAGAAAAGAAGGGTAAGAGAGCCCCAGGTTCTGGGAGGAGAAGCTGCTTCTCAGTGAAATTCTCAGAACCAACCAGCCTTGATCTCTAGCAATGGGCATGATGCCAAAGTTAAGTTATTCTTTAGCTGGATGCTTAATCCTAAAGCTGTCTGTGGCCAGGGGCATGACAGGTAGCAATACCCTTTATCACTGGAAAGCTGCTGTGCATGAATTCTGTAGCAGGAATGATTTCTTGCCAGAGCAGGATTAGTTGCTTGACTCCTGGGCAGTTCATACAACTGACCTTGAGCCAAGATGCAAATTCAAAGAGTTGCTTAGTTTCTCTGACCATGAGGGAGAGACTGTGAATAGAGTTGTCCAACCTCTGGGAAAGCAAAAAGCCTTTTTACTTATTTTTTAAATGAGAGCCACACAGACCAAAAGACCCGGAGGTGCCTCCATACACAAGAGCCATCTGATTCTTGAGGATTACACAGATTTAAATGTAAATTTCCTGCATTGCTTTTACCTAAACGGCTCATTAGGGAGGGCTTACACACCTGCACTTGCTAACATTTAACATTTAATGTATCTTTTATATTTGCACATGATGGATCTCTTAGCCTTCCCCCCCACTGTTAACATCTGCCCTGCTGTATATAATAGGAGAACTATAGGCTTTAAGTGATATTTCAGACTCTCCAAGGTGATGCGCAAGTTAGTGCATTATAAAATGCTGCCTGAAAAAAAAAAGAAAGTTAGCTACAAAACCAGAATTGAGAAAGCTAACCTGCTGGCACTCATATCTCCACCTTTTCAGAACTTACCTTGTAAATCATATTTTAAAAGACCCGGTTTGATGTATTCTTGCCTGAGGTGATGATTCAAAGAGAAATAAAGGAAACAGTTGGCAGACTTGTGCAGAACTAGTTGTGCATGGAAATGCTGCTTATTCCCGTATCTGTCCTTTGTGTGGATTCTTTAACCTTTCCTGTCTTCTAGATGAGGAGTTCACAAAAGAAGTGACAGAGTTGTTTTCAGAATTGCGTATTTCCACAAAGCCAGACAAACTGATCATGGTGAGTTATTTTCCATCTTCTAAGAGCTGGAGAGATTCCTCTCAGGAACTGCTTCTCAGTCCTGCTTTGCTTGTGAAAATAGGAAATGCATAAAACCAAGCTGTGTTTTAGATCCTTTGGCAATGGTAGGCAAAAGAGATGGGCCTTTTTATGTGACTTTATGGGGCAAAATAGTGTTCTGTAATGTTTTTGGCTCGAATCAGTAGACACCAGTGTGTCTTTCCCCTGTCACTGGGCAGTAATAAGCAGTGGCAAAGATAACCAGGAGCTTTCAGCCACCACAGTGAAATCAACCTGCAGTGATGAATTGAAGCCCTCCTCTTGGTACAAAGCAGCTGGTTTTACTACCTTCAGAAGTTGGTATGAGGTAGAATTGCCTTTCTTGCCTTCACTTCACTACCCTTCAGATCCACCAAGTGGCAGCAGCATTCTGCAGACATGTTTTTAAAGCGCCTTTGTTAGTCATGGTCTTGCTGGTAAACTCCAGCACCCGGTGCTAGAGAAATTACTGCCCTCAGCTACATCAGTGCAGCCAACCCTCTCCAAAGTCCTGAAGGCACTAGAATAATTTGTCCTGGTTCTTTGCACTAGCTCAGGAGTCGTAGCTGTTTTCTTCCTCTAGAGAGATCCAATACTCCATCTTTTGTGGTGTGCAGGGGGGCTTCATTTCAGTCATTAAACACTGTGGCACATCTTCATACAGGTGAGGACATCTGCTCATGAATGGATAGCACGATTCAACAGTAGTCTTCCTAAAGAAGAAGAAGAGAGTGAAGAAAACCAAGAAGTAGAATCTGGAGATGGTGACCACGATGCTAAAAAATCAGTAGAGGTAACTGAGTGATGAAGGAAGAGAATATCTGACCACAGCATGCTTATCTGGCTGCTGAGTTACAGTTGTGATTCCCAGAGTTTATGGGTTTCTATTTCTGCGCAGATTCTGAGGTCTGAAAGGGCGGTGTAGTGATAGTACATTGTGTGATTCATTTGTTTTAAATAATAAAAGCTGCTAGTTTTTGTATGGTATGGGGAATCTTTTTAACTCTTGCAGGATATTCATGCATTTGCCATAAGAAGTCTGGCTGAACTGACAGCATGCTCCATTGAAATGTTTCACAAAACTGCAGCTTTGCTTCTACATGGTCAGAAACAAGAGGTGACAGCCACAGACAGAGCCAAGTCCCTTTCACAGTAAGTTAATCTCTTAGTAAATGTGTAGCATATAATTACATGCTGATTAAACTGTCTAATAATGCTTTGCAAATCTATGGGGTGTGGGGCTCTTGAATATGTGTTCGAAGCTGCAATGGGTGGCATCACTGTCTTCCAGCAGAATTCAGCTGCCTCTTTCCAGCTTTAAGACATTTTTGATAAGAAAGAGGAAACCCTACTTGAAAGCTTTTATATAGCCAAGAAGAATGTTTGCCCTAAGCTTGTGCTAGTTAGTAGATAGACATTTAAAATATGACAAAGCAGTTGTATAGAAGTGATTCTGAGTTACCACTTTGTTAATCATTTAGTATGTTAGGTACGTGATATTGTTAAATTACTGCAACTAATTAGTAGATTAGTCTTAGCAATAAAGCGTAACATGAGATTTTTCTTTTATGTCAAGAGATACTTGGCAAGTGTGTGAAATACGCAGTACTTCCTAATTCAGAAAATGATGCTTGTCAGTAAAAAAAAAAAAGGAGTTAGTACTGTTCTTTCTTGAATGGATGTGTCTGTCATCCGAATGCTGTTTCAGATCTTCAGCTTTATTTATTTTTCCATCTTTCCCCTTCCTAATTTATTTGGGGAACTTCTGGATTTTCATACACCGTTTATATGCTCTATATCAATTTAGGTTTAGTTTAGCTTTCTATGCATGGAAACAAGGTATTTGTGGTTTAGAGGAATGCTAGAAGAAAGTTATTTTTGTAGATTGTATTTACTACATCGTTTTCCCACTCTTTTTCCACAGAATGACAATTGTGCTCTGTAAAGAACTGTCAACTTTCTCTAAAGAGTTTACTACGTGCTTAACAACTGCAGGGGTAAGAGTTACACCATAGTTCTTAGGAAGGAGATGTGGTTAGTTGATTACAGCCTTGGGATCTTCACCACAAAGCGCTTTTTGTGTTTGCACATTTATATAAGTGGGTTTTTGCCCTGTGAACTGATCATCTAAGGTCAATGTTCCCCATGCTGTGGCAGCTGAACATATGCTGAGCTTTGGAATGCCTCCTGTTGCATTCAGCCTGGCACAGAGTGGGGGTGGGAATTGGTGCTGACAGCAGTAAGGAAACAAGAAAACAAGGTTGTGATCCTTTTGTGGATTTTCCAAAACACCCAGGTGTTATTGAAGATAATACAATTATCTCTAAATTCTCCCATTACCTGCAGTTCATTTGAAGATGTAGTGTGTGTATTCATCTATGACTTGTGTTGGGCATATGTGGGTTACTTTCTTTGTACTTGCATGCTACAGGGCAGGTCCTCTGCAGCTTGTGACTTAGCTCTCCCATAGTCAAGGGAGCAATGGTGGTGATTTTTGAGCAATGGTGATTTTTAAACTTACTGAGGCTTTAGCTTTATCTTGCCTGAAGAAAATGTGATCCAATTTTCCATCAGGATAATACATGTCTGATCTCTGCAGGTCAAAGAGAAGGCAGATGTGCTTAATCCCTTAATCACTGGAGTGTTTTTGGAGGTCAGTTATGCTAAAGTTAAAACTTTAAGCTAATACTTAAAAAATACATATGTTGTTTTTTTCCACTTCTTTATCCTTATGCATGCTAAGTTCTCTAACCCATGGTCTAAGATTCTGCTTACCTATCTGTTGTGGTTTAACCCGCCAGGCAGCTAAACACCACAGAGGTAGGATAGGGGAGAGAATCAGAAAAAAGGTAAAACTCGTGGGTTGAGATAAAGACAATTTAATAAGACATAAAAGGAAGGAAATATAATAATAATGATAAAAGAATACACAAAACAAGTGATGCACAATGTAGTTGCTCCCCACCTGCTGACCGATGTCTAGCTAGTACCTGAGCAGTGACCGTGGTGCCCCCCCACTGCAGCCAATTCCCCTCGGTTTTTTGTTCAGTGTGATGTCATATGGTATGGAGTATTGCTTTGGCCAGTTGGGGTCAGCTGTCCAGGCTGTGCTCCCTCCCAGCTTCTTGTGCACCTCCAGCCTCCTTGCTGGCAAGGCAGCATGAGAAGCTGACGAGTCCTTTACTTAGCGTAAGCACTGCTCAGCAACAACTAAACCATCAGTGTGTTATCAACATTCTTCTCATCCTAAATCTAAAACACAGCGCTATGCTAGCTACTAGGAAGAAAATTAACTCTGTCCCAGCCAAGACACTATCTAGTAACTTAAAAGTGCTAATAAATGTCTGTAGATTTGCATAAGAGATGAGTTACTTAGTGAAGAGTGAGCCTTATGTGGTCTCAGCTGACAGTTATGATGGGTCACAAGATGCCTATTAAATTCAGCAGCCTAAATTTCTAGAATTTAAATGTCCAAAGTCAAACCTTAGACAAGCTCATAAATTAGCATGCAAGAGTCTAAACCCTTCCCAGCTGTTAAGTTGGTTCTCAATGCTTGTAAACTTCTGAGGTGTGGTAGGAAACGGGTGTTTCCTCTTGGTGTGTTCTTCCTTCCTGCCTCAACGTGCTTATGCTTCACTTTGAAATAAATTCTTCTCATCTATTATCGAAAACAGTATCCTACATTTGGATTACACTTGATCTTGTTTCATGTTTTTTTAAGGCAGCTGCTTTTTTCCCTAGTAACTTAAAGTCCCTCAAAAAATTAATATTAAATTGATTTCTAGGATGAAGTCTTAAAAATCCAACAAGCACTAGGCTTCTGTTTCTGTGCATTAATCAATGTTGTTTGAAATGAGTATGTGGCTGGTAAAACTGATGGGTAGCATAATAATTTATGTGTGTATTTTGATTTTTGTTTTCATAGGCTTCAAACAGTGCTTCATATATCCAAGATGCCTTCCAGCTCTTGCTGCCTGTACTGCAGATCTCTCTTATTGAGGCTAGAACGGAACTATCACAGCAATAAAAATCCTTCTAATTAAGAACTTTTTGACCTTCCCACTTCGTAGTTTCCATGCTGGAGAATGATGTAATGGCTGTTATTAAAGGGAAAAAGATTAACTCTGATCGCTGCTGCTGCAAGAACAGTGATTAAATGCAGTCTGGCAATGACAGCTCTTACAGCACATTGTGAGATGTGATTAGCATAGTCCAGGCCGGTGGACAACGTGACAGACTTAAAGTGCAGATTAGTTCTCTGTTTTCATGGACTGTCTGTATCTTTTCACTGGAATGAACACTGTATGTGTTAACAAGCTCTTTGGAGAAGCTCTCTGGCCTGTGAAGACAATGCTGGAGAAAAGAGTAGCAGCTGGCTAGTTAAAGAGTTAGCTAAAATTATGGTATGATTTTTAAGTCAGAGAGACTTAATTAGGTTCCTGATAGCTCTGCGTTGGTGTTGAAGTGAATATTGGATAGGAGGTGCAAGAAAAGACAAATATTTATGATTGTGAACCTTGCAGTTCCTAGGCTGGAAAGAATAGAGCAGAGAGGATTCCTTATCAAGGTGTTGTTGCTGAAGAGAAGCCCCAACTTACTGAAGATGTCTGCTAACAACTCAGGGATGTGGGATGGGGACTCTCACTTGGGTGTTGTTTCGCATTCCCTTGCAGAGTGCTTGCTTCAGCATGAGCTGGGAAAACGCTGATCTGGCCCTAAGAATGTGGGTACTTTGCTTTATAGCAATAAATGAGAACTGGCTAAAAGGGATTGATTCGTGTTTGGGCAACTTAATGAGAAAATTTGGCAGGAGGACTCCCCTTTTTCAGTGCAGCTTGACATGCCAGCCACAGACTGTTCACAAAGTCAGATACTGCTTTTCTCCTGTTTCTGTGTAAAAACACTATAATGCAATGCTCCTTCTTGGAAGATATATTAAAGTAGGGGGAGAGGAAGCAATTTGGTTCTGTTAGCGGGAGTCCTAATTTGTCTCAGAAGCTGCTCCACATATGGTATGTGGTTTTTTTGTGCTGTGAAAGTTCCCTGCTTTGTTCCTTTTTGCAATTTCTATCTTTTGAGCCTGCCCATTGGGAGGGAGCAGCCTCTGCTGGAATCACAAGAGCAGAAATGCACAGCTAAAATGGAACTTCAAGAAGTCCAGAATAGCTAACCAGAGGTGACCGAGTGTCACACCTGCCTTTCTGCTTGCTCATTGGTAACAATGATGCTCAAATCCCATTTTGAAAATCCTCTGGGTTTTAGCAGGTCTTGCACATTTCTGCAGTACTGAAGGCTTAACATTCCTCTGCTCTATTTGTGCGGTAGAGAAGTGTTTTTATTATTAGGATACCTTTTGGCTAATGCTCCTCTGATTTTATATATATGGAAAAAGCCTTGCCTTACTCGTGGTTAGACTGATCAGATCTCTAAAGGGAGAGCCTTGTTTTTGGCATCTTAAAGAAAACTAGACTTGAAAGGAGTGTGTCTGGGGTAAAAAAATCTGCACTACAATAAACTGTATTTTTTTTTGTTCTGTTGGTCAATAGCATTATTAAAGGAAGGATTTATTTTGACAATCATTTCATTTAAAAGCTATCAAGATAGCAGTGGGCATGAATGAAATGAGAAGAAAGAACTGTGGTTTGTTTTCTTTTTCAGCCCTGACCCCATGGTTTGCAGGGCAGGGCTTGGTGCTGCTCTGGGGCTGGGACAGCCGGGGCTTTTCTCATGGCAGGGCACTGTCTCATAGGAAAGAGGGCTCTGAACCCAGGCTGGGGTCTGAGAGCTCCCACAGCTGAGCTCCTAGTTCCTGTGTCAGTGCAAAATGGCAGCTTTGCTCTTGCCACAAAGCCAAAATTTACAGAAATGTCAGAAGAGAAGAAATAAAGATAATGGGCTTTTATGAAGCAGCAGCTGCTTTTCTTGCAGATAAAGTCTACTGACCTGCAGTGCTGCAGAGTAGTTTAATTATTAAAGGAAATGAGGTGGGTTTTCTTTTTTTTTTTTTTGAAGATGCAGACAGTAATTCTTTCAGTCATATGCCCACCTGGATTTTATTAAAGCAGCCCATAATCAAATGTGCACCAGCTTCACTTGCGTGCCAGTGCAAGGGCTGCAATAGATGGCCAACAAAAACAGTTCCACGGTTGCTGAAATCTACCTAAAGGATTCAGCAGAATTCAGCATCCAACTGTCTGGAGGTCTTACTGCTCTGCCTTGCCTTGCGCATGAACCTAATGAGAGCTGGCAGTAATTTCAGCACTTCTGGTAGTGTTTGGGGAGGTGAGAGGTGGCTGAGAATAGATAAGAGTTAGCTAAGATGTTGGCAGTGACTTGGAGGGGAAAAAGCCTTCCACAATTATTTTCTTTCCTTGGGAGAGACTCTGTTACTTGCAGCTGTAAAAGCTCCTTTCTGGCAGCTGCTGTGGAAAGGTTTAAAACATAAAAAAGGTTCGATCCTCCCGATGGGCTTCAGGACTTGCTCCCAGCACTTGCCCAACCAGCTTCCCAGGGACTCATTTTTCATTATTAAAACACGCACATTGGGCAGCAGCGAAACCTCTGACACGGGCGGGATGAGCAGTTGTCTTCATTTGGAAGAAGCAGCAGCTATGTTGCCTCTGGTGGCCCTGAGCAAGGGGATGAGCTGTCCCAGGTCACCCGCAGCACAAATTAAATGGCCTGACTCAGAGGCAGGAAGGAGAGAAAAGGCAGGAGGAGGAGGAGAGCTCTGGCATTTCCTTCCCAGGTGTGCACACTGGATCCTAAATAAACAGCGGTCTACGATGATGTGATTTAAGCAGAGATTGGTCTTCTGTAGCCAAAGGCTCTGTGGCACAGAAATGGAGGACTTAAGTGCCCAGTACTGTGCTAATTAATGTTTTCGGGGAGTTTCGCTAGTCCCTCACAGCTCTGCGCTTGTGACAGCAGTGCGGAGGCGGCCACGTGCCCGTGTTTTGGGTGCTGGCTGGCAGGTCGCTTTCCTCCCTTCAAGGGCAGCTTTGTGCCCACTACAGGGCAAGATCAGAGCCCACACAGTTTGTGGGCTGAGACCCAGCAGTGGCTGTGGCAGCCACCCTGTGCTGTAAGGTGCTGGTGGCTGCAGCCTGGCCCCACGGCCGGGGCGGTCCATGAGAGCTGGTTCCCTTCTGTGAGGCTTTGTGTCCCCATGTCCAGGGAGTGATGGCAGGGCTGTCCCCTGGGCTGCCCTAACTGGAGGATGCTGCAGGCTTAGGTCCCTCACACCGGAGTGCTGAGAGCCTGGCTGGGGCTGGCAGGGAGCGAGCAATGAGGTCACCCGTTAAAAATAAGGTGGAGCACGGTGTTTGGGGAGGAGGATCCTTAGAAGGCAGCAGGAGCTTTCAGAGGAGTGGGGTTGGATGCCAGCCGGTCCCGACACCAAACAGCCTCCATGGATGGGTTCCAGGGTCCTGCACCGTGCTCCCTGTGCACGTCTCCAGCGAGCTCCCACGCTGTACCCCGAGTTCCCCCACTGTGTCACGCTGGGACAGGCGTGATTGCTGCCATTGTTTGCCCCAAGCCTGAGCGCTGGTTGCCAGGAGTTCCCCGAATGATTTGTGCGTGAGCTGAAGCATCTCTGCTGGAGAGCACCACCGCTATTGATTGTAAAATTGGCAGCAACGGGCATTCTGCCACCAGCTTTGCTGAGCTGCTCCAGGGTTTGTGCACCCTTGCTATGGGTAACACCCATCCCTTATTTCTGAGCTAAACCTGCCGAGGGGACTCTTGCTCTGCATTAAGGGCTGGTACAGGCTCCAGTGGAGGAGACCTGGGGCAGACATGGCCAGATTTTTGGTCAAGTGACTTAAGCAGGGAGCAATCAGCTGTACAGGAGTTACCCAGGGTTAGTCTTGCTTGGTGGGAGGGGGCTCCATGCATGCTGCAATTACTGTAAATTAAAGTAAAATTACTGCAGTAGCAACTTTGTTGTAGAGTTGAAGGCTTTAAATGGGGAAAATCTTTTATTAGGTGGAGAAAACAAATTAGCTTTCAGGTACACAAGCCCTTCTTGACATTATTGTTACTGTTATTATCCCATATTGGTGCTATTAGAAATGAGGGCATTGCATTAGAGGGGAAGCACATTATGCAAGTGTTTAGACCTGCTGCTAACTGCTCTCTGCTGACAGGTATTTGCTTAATGATATGTTGGAGTGAAAGCCAGCAGCAAGGACAAGCATCAGAGGGAGCTGGGAGTGCTGAGCTCTGCCTGGTCTGGCCTTGCCTGGACCTCCTGGAGCAGCCGGACACCTCCCACCCAGAGAGGAGCAAGGACCTGCTAGAGGTTCCTCCCACTGTGGTTTTAACGACACCCCCAAATCCCCTCTTCTCTACTTCAGACAGGGCCCTGACCATAGCATATTCCTAGATTGAGTCCCCGGTGCCCTCCCTGGTCCTGACGCTGGTTCTCGTGGATGTCTGCAGCCTCCGGAGCTGCCCTGGCTTGCCTGAAAGGGTCAGGAGGTCTTTCTGCTCCTGCCCACACTGGAGGCAATGTCTGTGAGGCTCTTGCAGATACAAATGGGGCTGGTCATGTTCCCAGTGTCATGTGCTGCCCGTGGCAGGTGGCAGAGCCAGTTTTTCTGCTCTGAAAGTGGGACTGGGGAGGAGACCGCAACACTCAAATACCCAGATCCCTGGTAGCTGCCAGCCAGCCGTCGAGGAGGCCACTTGCCTTTTTCAGCTCCAGGTAAGGCGCTTTCCTGTCTCCCTCGTGTCTTCGAGGGGATTTACAGAGTCACTTATCACTTTCACGGGCTGGAGAAGCGGAGCAGGAGGGTGGGGTGAAGCAGAGGGCGCAGCAGGAGCATCCCTGGGATGGCTCGCCTTCCATGCAGTCTTGGGGATGGGAATCGGGCATTGTGCCTGAGCCTGGTGGGAAGGACTTCAGTCCTCTGGGTGAGACAGGAGCGGGCACAGACACTGTGACCTGTAAGCCCATGGTGCCTGGGCGGTGAGACCATCCAGGCCATTGCATCTGGTGGGGTATGAATGTGCGGGTTTGCTTCGTTAGCCAGAGGTCTGATAAACATGCACCTCGTGCTTTACCCGGCCATGGAGAACAATTGCAGCTTGTCAGTGGGGACCATAGAGCCAGTCGCTGGGTTTTTCTGGTTTGCCTTCCCGGGCTTTAGGGAACCAGTTCATCTGGGGCTGGGAGACCTGCCTGCCTGAAACGCCTGGTGGCTGAGGCTCTGAAGGAACAGGCAGAACTGGATCTGCTGGTCAGGGATGGGAAAAAGAGCCGTGTGTTGGCAGCCATCATCTGAGCCACCACTCAACGGCGGGGGCCACACGGGCTGTCAGGTCGCATCCCCCGGATCGGAGCACGGCAGAGTCCCGGGGTGGGGGAGCCCACCCCACCCCTTGGAAATCGGCTGGTTTGGTCCCCAGGGACAGGGTCCGTGGTGCGGTGGGGAATTAAAGGGTTGTAACCACCCACGGTGGCATTTCCTAGCATGCGTCGGGGTAGCACTACCCCTTCCCAGGCCTGGCTGCTGGGCTTTGCTCAGGCTGCCCATCTCCTAGTGCAAAGCTTGAGGTCCACCGCCGTGTACCCTGTGCTTTTTCTATTTGCTCCCCTGCTGGCAGTGAAGGCACAAGGGCAGGGACACCCCCTGCAGATTTGGGGCTGGGCACACGCTGGGGGAGCTGCAGAGCAGCTTTGGTGTGCAGGACTCACAGACAGGGCATCAGATACACCTCCTCCTGCACTTTCCCAGGGGCTGCCTTTTCTTTTGTTAATGTTTGATTATTTTTAATGATTTTAGATAAAATGTAATTATTTTCAATTAGTAGTTGCACCTCTTAATTACGGAGATGAATTAGATTACTGTTCATTATTAATTAGATTTTAACTTTGCACTGATTGCACCTTTTATCAGCCTCTCCATCTAATCTGCCTCTCCCCCGTTGCTGCCCCAAACCCCACTGCAGCATCCTGGGGTTTTAAAACCTGTTTAGAAAATACAAATCAATGTTATCGACTCAGAGGCTGCAACCAGCTCTTTTAAAAGCCCAAATACCAACCAGATGATGTCATTTTGTGGCAACCCCCCCTCCCCACATTAAAAGAAAGCATTAATATCCTTCTTCCCTCCCTCAGTGGCTGGAAGAGAAACTGTTTCCTAATTACCTGCTGCAGCAGTGACCTTGCTCTTCCCTGCAAGCAGAAGGGACCTGATCCCTCGCCCCCACTGCCTTCCCTCAGCTCCGTTTTGCCCTCTGTGTACGAGAGGGAGGGTTTGACCTGCCTGGGCTATTTCATGCACTTTGTTTGGTCCTGCTATTTCTAGAGTAAGCTGTCTTCTTTCTTTTCTTTTCATCTGTTACCTTTCAGGCTCAGAGTTTCCTTGCCATGGCTGTCTGCTTCTCTTCTGCTCGCTGCTGCCTCCATCTCCTTCCCTGCCATCGCCCCATCCCCAGGGGAGGTCTCCTTTCTGCCGGGGGTTCCTGGGAGCCCCAGTGCCTGCTCTCTGTTGATTCACCCTCATTTAATTTTCAATATTTCTGTAATTTGCACCTACTCATGAGGGATTTAAGGCATTTCCCTGCACATTTGCCCCGAGGTTTCTCTGTCTGCCTCCATCACTCTCCCCTTGCTGCTTCCCCAGACAGAGGGCAGCGGGTGTTGCCTGGGTGGGCACAAGGTCCGTTCCTTTTTTTTTCAGGGGGGCACAGGCTGCCTTACCCCTTTCCCGGCTGTTTTTGGGGGTTGGAAGTGCACATGGCCTCTAGTCCCACGAAGAAGAGAAAAATGAATGGTGGGGTCTAGGGAGGTGTTTTCATCCCTGAAAAGCTCACTTTACTCCACCCTCCAGTTGCTCCTTCAGGTCCTCTCTGTGCTGTAGGTGTGACGGTCTCGTGCCCCAGAGCCCTTTGGCTGCGGTGAAATGTCGACAATCCTGAAATGTGAGTGTTTGGTGTGAACCTGGGGGGACCTGCTGGGTTTGAGTGTGCTGGATGCTGCACGCTGGCAAAGAACCTCCCTCTGTGCCCTGTTGTAGGGTTTGGACGGGAAGATAAGGAGAGAGAGGAGGACAAGGAAGAAAAGAAGGAAGAAGAGGAGAAGGAAAAGGCTGAGGGAGAGAAAGAGGAGAAGAGGATGAAGGAGGAAGAGGAAAAGGTAGGGGAATGATGGAGTTTTCTGCAAATCAGCTGCTGAAACATTTGCCAGAGGGTTTTGAGACCTGAACTCCCCAGCCCAGTGCTCAGGGTGAGCCCAGCACTTCCCAAACCATGTGATGCTGGGGGTTGTGCTAGGGACCCCCCGGACCAACTGTGCCACTGCCTGTGTGGTGCCTGTGGGACACCCAGCACCCTGAGCACCTGCTGCCCAGCATGTGGTGGGATGGGGCCAGCTCCTGCGAAAAGGATCGGTGTCCCGGGGCAGGTGGGCAGCTACAGGCCGGGGCCACCTCTGCGGCTGAGCATGGCGCGGCGGGGACATGAACGATGCAGAGCTGCCAGGTTACACCGAGCCCCGTGGAAAAGGAGGCTTGGCACAGGCAGGCATGGGCACCAGCCAGAGTTTGTAGGGTGTTAGAAAGCACCGACTCCAAATGATTTACATCCTGGCTGTGAAGGAAGCTGTGTCTTACCTATGGCAACCCCACACCTCTGGCAGGTGGAGCTATGCCATCCACAGCCTAGAAAACGCATTGTGTGTGTGGCTTTTCCAGTGAGAGACAGCTCTCTCTTTGCTCCCAATATTTCTAGTTAGTTCTCCCTCCTTTTCCTCCTATTTCAACCCAGATGAGACGCTGCTGTGGACAGCAATGCTGTCTGCACTGCACACAATCACCAAAGCCTTGCTTTTGGTTCTGGAGGTCTCTGTGGGACCATGGGCACACATGTGGACATGGGGTCCACAGCAGCACCAGTGCTGCAAAGCCTGGCTTGAGATACCCACAAAACCAGACATCTCTCTGACTTGAGGCTCTAGCTTGAACAGCAGATGGGGTGTCAGGGCCCCAGGTGATGTTTGCCCTTCTCTCTTTGCCCCTGCAGGGAGATGGGGAAGAGCACAGGAGCAGTGGCAGCTCTGACAGCAACTTGGAAGAGGTAACCACACCAACAGCTCCGTGCTGGGGCCTGGCTGGCCCAAAAGATTTATACCTGCAAACCCCTGTGTGGGTGCTGGTTGCTACTGAATATCTACAGGTACTGGGGGATGGAAAACAAAACACCCGGCACTCCTGTCACACGGTGCCTCTTTTCTTTTTGTTCTTGCCCCAGGACCGTGGCAGTGACCAGGATGATGAGAAGGAAGACAAAGATTAGCCTTCCCAGACCGAAGTGGCAGCGTGCACCCTGGGCATGCTGAGGAGGTGGGGATGCAAACAGCAGAACCTGCTGGAGGGGGCCTGGGCCACTTCTAGCCAAATAAAGGTGTTTGCAGGCTCCAAAGAGAAATGCTATTTATTCATTGAGTCACACTGCACACCCCCTGCTCTCTGTCCCTCCGGAGAAGGAAACAGCCAAGGAAAGGCAATAGGTGGGGAGCTGGGATCTGTGTGTGCACAGACAAGTTTTGTTCATGACCACCAGGAAAGAGTCTGGAGAGAAATCCAGGAGCTCTGTCTGCCTGGGTCTGCATAATCCCCCCAAATTAGGTAGTACCAACATCCTCCTTGTCCCCTCCACGCTGCTTGCTATGGGATGGAGCCGCCCGAGCAGGGGCAGACGCCTGGGGCTGTGCTGAGCTGTTACAAGAGCTGTCATTCAAATTTATCAAAAGCATACGAAAAGCAGTTATGGGTGAAAAACAAGGCCCCCTCGGCCCCCCTTTCTGCAGGGCTGCCCCAGCACAGGGGGCTGAGCCTGCCCCGAAGCCTGCAGCCCGCCCGGGGCTGGGAGCAGCGCCAGGAAAAAAAAAAAAAAAAAAAAAAAGGCAGAAAAAAATTGGGAAAAATGAGCTGGCACCGCCATCTACCGGGACTGGGCCGCGTGGCAGCGGGTTCCCGGGTTTCATAACCCCTCGGCTGTTTTGTAAGGCTCCGGCCGCGGGCAGGGGGCGGCGCGGGGGGCGCAGCCGGGCGGCCCGGGCTGCCCGCGGGGTCCGGCCCCCGCAGCGCGAAGGGACCTCGGGGGAGGAGGCTGAGCCCTTAAGAGCAGTGCCAGCACCCCGCCGCTGCTGCTAGGCCAAGCCCCGAAGTCTCCGCCGTCAATAAAAACTTCAATGCAAAACTTGAGCGCAAGCTCTCCCCGCTGTGTCGCTGCCTTGATTTGTTTTCCTTAAGGAGTCTATTTTTAAGGGTATTTTCCTGAGTAATGCAGATTTCAGGCAAACTCGAGTTGAAGAGTCAACACCGTGGAGGATTTTACTTGAAACCACAGAACGTGGCTTTAGATGTTGTTTTCATGGAACAAACGCAGCCGGCTCTTGTATAATCACAACAAACAGCAGGAAAGATGCTGAGGAATGTTGTCTTAATTATCCAGCCCAAAGATTAAAGGGAAAACACGAAGATGAGAAAAACAAACAACCCCAAAAGCTAAACTGGGTTTCAATGCGCTGGCTTGGCTTCAGCAGGGAAAGGCCGAGCCTGAGTGCCTTGGTGCTGTGCAAACAAGGGCGCCTTAATGTAAAATAACCGTGGTGGGGTGATTTTACATATTTTACTTTCCCCCTCCGTGCAAGTGGGCAGGCACAACACACAACCTACTCCCAAATAGTATATGGAGTCGCGGCATTTTCCAGTTCCCTCAGGCCACGCTCCCACAGGATGGGAATCTCTTGGGATAAATTCTCTGCATCTGGACATGAAAAGGGGAGGTCCTGCCTTTGCTTTTTAAGTTAAAGGTTGGAAACTTTTCAAGCAGGCTGTGTCAGACTCTATTTTCCAAGGTCAAGCATGCCTGTAGATGCCCAGTTGGAGCTGAGAGGTGTGCAGGTCGCTGCAGTGAGATTCTGCTTTTCAGCTGACGGCAGACATCTCACCTAACAAGCTAAAAGCCCTAAAGTTGTCCTCTGCACCTTGTGCCCCAGCTCCCAAAGTGGGTGGAGCTTGCAGGTGGCTGTCCGCAGCTGACCCTGCCACCATGTCCTCGCAGTCCCCAAATCCCAGCACCGTCGTATCCTCAGAGCCAGCGTGGGTACACCCTGCGCTGCTGGGTGATGGCGAGCACTGAGCCAAAGTTTTGCTGTTTGTTGTTTGTGGTTTACAGTCCCTGCTTCAGGCCACTGCACTAAATTCCATGCAAATACAACATGTGCAGCCAGATCCCTGTGGCACAAGAGCAAAAAGCAAAACACACCCAGGGACCAGCTGTGCGAGCATCCCGGCGTCTCCTCCAGCAGCCGAGATGTTCTCTATCCTGCCTCGAGCTCCTTGCCCTGCATGTAGCTCACTCCCCTGTGCATCCTTGCGCTGCCTTGATTTGAACCGGTTGAGTTTCCCCAGAAAGTTGCAGGGGTGAAAACCATTTCAAATTATCTGGCGTCCAGCTGCATCTCAGCCCTGGCTTGAAGCCAGGCGACGTGAATGGGTGTATAGCACAAGCATGAGCACCAGCCACGTGGATAAGGGTTCTAAAAAACACTCGGTGGAGCAGCCAAAAAAGCAGGTGGCACATTTGGCTGGCCCTCAGGGGCCAGCAGCTGTCCTGTGGGATGCGTCCCCTGGCATGACCTCGGTGTGTGAGATGATGGGTGCTTGCCCATGGATGTGACAGCCAGCAGCTTCCCAAGTGCTGCTAGGCATGAGGTCTGACTTCACCGGGGTGTTGAACCACCTCATTTTCTTGAAGCATCTGCAAGGTTCAGCTAGGGGCTCCTTGGAGCTGATGTGCCTTCAGCCATCCAGGAGAGGAGCGCGGACAGAGCCGTGCCGAACACCCATCACGTCAGGCTCTGGAGGGGTGGAGTAGGAAAAGAAGACCAGAGAGAGAAACTGGCAGCTGTGGAGTTACTTAAGCAAGTCTTGTTTACACACATTTACTCCTCTTTATATAATAACCTCTGCTGGTCCTTGGGGAGCAGGAGGGGTTGTGCTGCCCCCGCTCACAGCATCTGGGGGTACCTGCAGGGACCCCGCACGGCACGTGGCCGTCCAGGGCCTTGTAGCAGCAGAGATGCCAAGAGAGCTTAGGCATGGAAAAGGAACTGATTTCCATACCATTTCATGCGGAGATGCCGCCAGATGAAGGCATTTTTCTATAAATGTCAACAATTTCAGAACAGAAAGGTTGGACCTTCATTTTGCAATGAAATTTTTCATCTTGCATCTAGGGGCTTTATTCTATAAAGTGTTTTGTTAGGGAAACTAAGCCTGTCTAAGGTAGAGATCAAAAATAGATCTTTCCTTTGCTCCCAAGTGACCTTCTTCATGGAAAAATTCAAGCCACTTTTTCTTTCCACTAAAAAATGGAAAGAGTTAGAAATCCTGACTTTCCCAGAAAAGCTGATTCCCGCATCCCTGCTTATGATCTGCTAAACTCCACAGAGCATCAGGCAGAGGTTTCCTGTGAAACGACTCTTTCTATTGTCGTGCTGAATAATAAGAAAAGCAAAACACAACTAGAATTTGAATCTTGCAAGTGAAGGGTGTTTTGGAAGGTCAGATCCCTACTTCTGCTCCTGCTCCCTGCAGAGCGCTCACACTCATTTCTCTCTGGGCTGTGTCCTTCTGCAGCTTGTCCCCTCATTCTGAAAATCTGTAAATTAAGACATTTTGCTATGTTAATTATCAGCTAAAAGCTATAGCAGAGCTTTATTCACTGAAGTGCTTTGGATTCATTTTCATAAAAATGACTCTAAGGATGCGTAACTTTCACAGCACCCTTCTCTCCCCTGCAAACCCTTCTAGGACTCCTGCATTTGCTCTTTCAGAAGAGCAGAGCAGGCTCTTTACTCCCCAAACCTCACTGCAATACATTCCTCACATCCACACAGAAATAGTGCCAGGCTTCTTGCGAAGGAAAACCTGCAATTTGCTCCGGCACATCCACCAGGACAGGTTTCTGGGTGACAGATCTTCCAACGAGTACTAACAACCTGACCTCTTTAAAAGCCATGACGTCCGCGCGTTATGAAAGGGCGCGCTGGCGGCAGGGCGATGACTCACTTACCCAAACACAATTCACCTGCTGTCTAAAGTTCAGCGAGAGGTGGAGGCGAAACAGCCCGGGATAAAAAAAAAAAAAAGGCACAGCCAGAAATACTCATCTGCTCCCCGAGCAGAAAGCTGTGCCCAGGCCACCACCGCTGCAGCCAGCCAGGGAGCCCACAGAAAGCTATTTAGAATTGTGGTAGGGACACAGCCCGGCTTTTTCTGCCTGAAATCCAGCCCAGTGCCCATGTTTAGGGCTTCACACCGGCGGGCTGTGGGGATGGGGGGCTGCAGGAAGACCCTGAGCAGCCCCCTGCGTTGCTCCCCGAGTCTTCAAGGGCCTTCGTTCTCCTCCATGGTCAGACATGCGTCTCAGCTGGAATTTGAGCCACTGGCTTTGGAAGAGCTCTTCTGTCCTCACAAAGGACAGAAAATGGAAAGGCGGCGCTGGGTCCCCGCCAGCCCTATTGGCATCTTTGTCAGCTTGGGTGGGAGCTAAACAGAAAAAAAGTGAAAAATAGGAAGAAATGAGGGAGGTGGCACGTACTCATTTCTTGCTGGGGCAAAGAGCCAAGGCCACATGGGCTGGTGAATGAGCAGGGCAGGGCAGCCTGGCAAGTCTCCGAGCTGCAGTGATGGGCCACCACGGCGTCGCCCCTGGCCACACGTCCCAGGGCAGGCACATGGACACACAGCAGCTTGTGAAGCCGGTAACTTTTGTCTGAGCCTGTAGTAATGACTGATTACAAATCAGCTCTCCCCATCCAGAAGACAGAATGGGTGATGTGACCTCCACGTCTGGCCTGCTAGGATGCAGCTCCGTGAGGACACCAACTGCCTCGGAGGTGGTAGAGCTTGCTGCAATGTAAAGATAGAGTCATGTCCTCAGAGAGTGGGTTCCTTATGGCTTTTCCTCCTCTGATCACTTGGTTATGTTATCCATGCCCTTATGTACCCTAGGATTAGATGACACTAAATGAGCCATGCTGACTTTGGGCCCCTCCATGGGATCTCCTACAGATGGAGGATCCTCAGCTGCCCTTGAAACACCAATGAAACAATTGCAATGCATCAAAGCAAGCTTATAGCACCCTGCACTGCAGACCATGGTCTTGCCACCTATCCTAGGGCTTCTCCCTGGATAACAGGGACATTTCTGACCTTGCTTTTAGCTGTACTCCCTTCCCAGGAGTACTCTCGGGCTTGTACGTGACCACCCATGGAAAAAAGACATCTCTATGCATTTTATGTGGGACTTGCTCCCAAGACCGAGTGATAATGTTTTGCCAACCTCTTTGCCAAGATGTTTGGCCCAAGAGAGTAAAATGAGCCAGATACGGATCTGGGCTCTCCCCTGCGACTCTCCAGTTTCCAGTAGTTCAGGCATAAGCCCAGTTACATGAGCAGTGAGGTAATGTTACATCCCAGCTCTGTGTCCTGCCAATCCCTGCGATAGTCAGCTCACTTCTCTAGGAATGATGATGCCTCAGGCAAAGCCCATATGACTCAGAAGGGAAAATATTAAAGTTTTCTTTAAAGGAAAACATTAAAGGTTTCTTTAATTCCTCAGCCCTGTTTACATCTGATCCTCCATACTGAGGGAGTCAAGGCCTCTCTGAGCTCTCAAGCAGCAGAGTTTCAGGACCCAGGAACAATACTATGTAATTTAGATGATTGCCTAACACCCAGTCAGCACAGTGCAGACCTCAAATACCAAACTTCAAGGAGCAGTGTGGCAACCCGCTTGTCTCTGCCCGAGAGAAAACCAGGCATGGAGCAGCTCCCTTTATTGCACAGAGACCTGAAGGAAAAGGTGCTTGTTATCAAAGATGAGCTGTGACTGCAGACGAAGTCTCCCACACCACATGCTTCCACTTCCTTTTGCTTGACTTACCAGGACTGGCTTTGGACCACGTGTGGCAAATGGAGAAACATCCTGGATCTAGAAATACTGTGGTACAAAGAAAGCAAAAATGCCAGGAAGCTGATGTGTTTGGTGACAGGCTGGGAGCGGTGTCATGCAAATAACTCCCCGCATGTTATTTGCATGTATTGAGGTATAAAAATAATTCCTTAGACCAACTCTCAAGCCTTGCAGACAAGTCAGGATCAAGGCACAGCACTGCTGAAACGGTGCTGTAAATGATGGGGGCAGGAGTGGGTCTGTACAGATGCTGAGGCTGGATTTGGCCCTGGCTCTTTGCTCGATCACCCAAACAGAAAAAAACAACCTGGGGCCTGATCCTGTGCTGTACTGGCTCTTACACATCTGTGCCGCATCAGCCCCGCATGGCCTTTGCTGATGGCAACGCTCCTCCTCCTCCTCAGCTGGGATGCCGACACTTTCCTCCTTCCTGTGCTTTTGAAACAGGGAAACTAGTTTTACCCCTGTGCAACAGGACTTTCAGGTCTGATGGTGACAGCCTCATCCGTGTGGGAGGAGGTTGGTGGGCAGAGCGGGCATAACTGTGCGTAAAAGGGGTCATGACATTCCCAGTTCATATTCTGGTTCAGCAAGTGCTTGTGGTGCCTTTGAAGACACCCTAAGGAGCACACAGGTCTCTCCTCTGCAGAAAAAAAGGCACCAATGGGTAGGTGCTGTCACCTCTGAGCCACTCCTTAATCCCTAATGTTTAAAAATCAGTGTCAATGTTTGCAACAAGTATTTAGGCACTAAAAATGAACAAACACAGCAGGTGTGAAATCCTCAATCCTCATGTTGCCCTGTCAACAACCTGGACCACATTCATGAGGCCGTACTTGAGCTGAAGCACAACCGGTGCCTGTGGCTGGGAGCCAGAGGAGGAGCTGGTTTCTCCTGCAGCAACATCTGGAACTCCTCACCCTGCACTGACCCTGAGCTGTTTCCCACCTTTAAAGTGAAAAAAAAATAAAAAATCCTATTGCACTTTGCAAATAGTTCCTAAACACAGCATGATCTGTTCTGCGTTATGCAAAACGTGAAGTCCTCATCTGGCCAGCAGAATGGTTAGCATTAAGCATTTTAAGCTTTTTTAACTTTTTTTTTTTTTTAGTTATGTACTGAGTCAGCACAAACACACCAGTGACAAGGAAAAGCATTTTGGAGTTCAGAACCAGCTCAGGTCTGGATGGAATGAAGAAAACAAATTGTTCTTGCTCTGGTGCTAATGAAGCCTGGTTTCCAATGGACTTGTGTGTCGTGGTTGATTGAGTTTTAACTGTGCTATGCAAAGGCAGTGGCATGTCCTCGCCGTTTACAAGGAGCTGGAGAGCCCACACACATGAGAATGGTTGTGGAGTGAATCAGGAGGTGAGGAAAAGAACAAGGCAGGTCCCAAAAAACAGCCCGGTATCTCCCGGAGGAGCTGGCTGGGATGATGAAAGATGCTACGCTCCTCACCTGACACTGGCTCCCTGTGGCAGAGGGCTGCTGCTCTGAAGCTGAATCACACAAACAGGTTATGGGAGTGCTCTTCAAGCGCATCGCTGCAAAGATGGCCGTGGAAGCTAAAATCTCCCTCATTTTACAGCTTAAGAGCCATGAATGTGTCCTTCTTGAGGCGTAATCTGGAGGTAAGACTGGTGAGGACTCCCAGGGGCCAACCTGTTGTCTTAGTGAGTATGCAGGTTTTGGTGGAAAAACTAGCCATGGTGAGAACTGAATCATGAAGGGAGAGTGTCTGGTGTGAATGAGCCTTGCCCATCTGAGAAGTGCCCATGGGAGAACTGCTGGGGGAAGTGATGTGGCAGGTCCCTCTGGGAGGGCAACCAAAGACTGATCCTGTGGATGGGGAACATGGAAAATGTCCCCTGTGGGGCAGAGTCCCTGACAGCCCCGTGGTGCTCCTGGGGTGACCACTGCCCCTGATGCGATGCTCAGAAGGTGTTTGGGGCTGTGCTGCTGAACAGGGCCCAAGATTTCTCCAGACTTGAAGGCATCACTGAAGAAGGTAACGGAGCAAGCAGCAAAGACTTCTGAGCCCACATAAAATACTTAGTTGTTGAGCATTTAAAACGACTCGTGAGCTGTGTACTGTAATCACAGGAGATTTGGAAACAAAACCTGCTCCACAGCCCAAGCCTCTGCCAGCCACTCCCTTAGTGGGGCACGGGTTTCCCCAGCACTCACATCCTACTGGTGATCTCCCTCCCTGAGCATCCCTTCCTGTGCGTGCGTGGCTTCGGTTTGTTTTTGGGGAGACACAAAAGAGCCCTTGGGGAACGTGCATCATCCTTATATAATAAGTCCGACCTACTCAGCTGCAGGGTTGCCAGATTTCAGCTGGTTTTCCCAGCACCTGCTGTGCAAGAAATGCTGGCTCCTCACTGTTTCGCTGTGTAGTGTGTGTGGGGGTGCACCTCCCTCGGGACACAGAGCCCGTCCGGGGGTCTGTGAGTGGGAAGGGGAGCTTCCCCAAACAGGGTGTGAACTGGTTCAGTTCTGGGTAAGTAGAGCGTCTAGAGGTGATGAGGTTTCCCATCTACACTGGATGGACACTCCTTTCCCCCAAAACATCCAGCCATGATGGATCTGCATAGTGGGGTCTGCAAAGGGGTCTTCAGTGTGCCTCAGCCTCACCAGCCCCAGCTGCTCTGGAGCACCCCAACATGCTGCACCCCAGTCCCGCTCTGGAGAACCTCAGCTAGCTCAGGCACCCTGCACCCCGAGCTGCTCCTGAGCACCCCAAACACCACGGGCATCCTGTGCCCCAGCCACTCTGGAGCACCCCACCCTCCCGGCTCCATCCTGGAGCACCCTATGCCCCCCAGGACTTGTGCCCCAGCCCTGCTCCGCAGCACCCCAGATACCCCAGCAGCCATGGGCTGGCTCCAAAGTGCCCTGGCCCTACTCCGGGCCACCCCAAAACATCCCCCGGCACTTTGTGCCCTGGTCCTGCTTCAGAGTGCCCCAGATCCCCCCGGGGTCCCTGTGCCCCAGCCGGTCCGGAGAGCTCTCCAGCACCCCCGCACGGCCCCCGACAGCCACTTGTACCTGGCTGCTCCGGAGCCCCCCCGCGCCCCCCAACGCACCCCGCTGGGTACCGGCCCCAAACCCGCCCCGCGGCGCCCCCGGTACCGCCGGCTCCGTTACGAAACGCGGGCGGGGCGGGGCGGGGCGGGGCGGCGGCGGCGGCCAATGGCGGCCCGGCAGCTCCGCCACCGGCACCCCCCGCCGGGCCGGCTCGGGGGGGGGGGTCCTGCCCCGGCGGGACGGGGGCCGCAGCCCTCCGCCGGGCCGGGCTGGGGCGGGAGCCGCGGGAGGATGGGCTGAGCCGGGCAGGGCCGGGCGGAGCGGAGCGGGGCGATGCGCGGGGCCCCGGCGGCGGCCGGGCTGTGCGGGCACCGCCGGCCCTAGGGGCAGCTCCCTCGCGTCGGCTGCGGCTGCTGCCATGAGCCGCGGCGCCCCCAGCCCGCCCTCCCTACCCCGGGGGGCGAGCCCCGCCCGGCAGCCCCTCGGCCCCGGGAGCGGGGGCTTGGACATGCTGCGCTGCCCCTCCTGCCTCCTCCTCCTCTGGGAGCCGGTGACCGTGTCCTGCGGGCACTCCTTCTGCAAGCCGTGCCTCGGGGGGGCCGTGCCCGCCCGCTGCCCCCTGTGCCAGGAGAGGCTGAAGCTGCTGGGCGTTGGAGCGGCGAGGTGCAACGTGGTGCTCTGCGGCCTCCTGGAGAAATGCGTGGAGCGGGAGAGCCGGCTGGCCGGGCTGGCGGCCCGCGTCCGGGACTGCCTCACGCGTGGGGATGCGCGGGAAGCACTGAGGATGGCTCAGAAGGGGGTCGAGCTGGGTAAGCACCACCGGGCCCGAGGGGTTGGCGGGGCGGGTGGAGGGGTGCAGGTGCTGGGTGCGCAGCGCCAGCCCTACCGCTGAGGCGAGGATGCGCCGGCTGTGCCGTGGGAGCAGGGGGGTACCAACGTGGGTCACTTTGTCCCAGCACCGCGCTGCCCTCCAAGCATGCATGGCCCAGAGCTGGGAGACCTGGGAAGCTGGAAGCGTTGGAAAGGCAGGGCAGTGGGGATGGGGGATCCAGCTGCTGGGCATTTCTTCTGTGTCTGCAGGTGTCCTGGGGTGGTGGGAAGGGGTGGGTGGCCCGGCAAGCCCCGCTGCTCATCCCAGCTGCCAGGGGCTCGGGGAGGGTGCCCAGCCTGTGTCCCATCTGCCACATGCTTCTGGCCACAAACAGCTTCTTGCATCTTGCTGCCCGGCAATATTTCAGGGTCAGAGGAGGAGATCTGCCCGGGGGGGGTGGCCATTATGTAAAGCGGTTGGGTCTTTTCCAGTCTGGGACAGACACGTCCTTGCCCCCAGAGCCTGGCGAGGACACAGCCTTGGCGGAGTTCCTGCGCCAGCCCTATGGCACAGGGCAGGGTGTTCTGTGTCCCCCCTCCCTGGCCCCCTTCTGCAACTGGCTCCGGCAAGATATTTGCCTGCAGGGTCAGGATCGGGCCCAGAGGGGTTGATCTGCTTTAATGTGTGGCTGTAAGTGGATTTCTTGGAGAGTAATGCTTAAATAAAAGGGGTTATACAATGTGATTGGAGCAGGGGGTTGGGACGGCAGAAGGTCCTTTCTCCACCAGTGTTTCTATGACAGCAGTCGCCTCTCCTCCGGCAGCAAAGACACTTAATTCATTGCCCGCTGCGAGACAAGTGCCAGGGGTTCAGGGTGTGCTTGGGATCAAAGGGCTGAGCGGGCCGGCAGATCCTGGTGTTGGCAGCAGAAAGCAGGCCCCTTTATGCAACCTCCCAAGGTGTCCGTCTCGTACCCTGCACACCCGTCCTTCAATGCAAACGCACGTGCGTGGATCTCTAGGGCTGTTTGCCTTATTGCCAGACTTTGGCTGGGGGTACAATTACATATCTCTTTGTAAAAAGCTACTGTGAGTACAAAGAGGAAGCGTTGCAAGCTCCATCCTCAGTCTTCCCTGCATGCACCGTTCCCTGAAGGACAGGGGAAATCTGGCTTAGGGTGAGGAGGAAATTGCAATCACAGCCACAGCTCCTGTAAACCTGTGCTTGCAGGGGCTGCTTCGGCTCAGGCACGTGGGTAGTGCTTTTAGGATGTGTTTTTCAACTCCTGAACTGATTTCAGGCTGCACAACTTCTTGTGGGCTGCCCTTCACTTTCAAACATAACCATTGATAAATGTTCAGCCCATGAGATTGGGGTTGTTCTGTAGTTAAGCATCGCATGATGGGCTGGTTTGCAGTGCCCCGCTCAGCGCAGTCCACAGAGCAGCTCTCTTTCCTTGGGAGAAAATAAATTGTCAACTTTTTATCTTCTGTTTTTCTAAGTGGGGGGGGAGGGGGAAAATCCACTGTAACGCGTAACACAGGAGGCCTCCCGACACGCCTGGTGCCGGCAGGCTGGGGAGCACTATCAGTCACTCATCAGCTGCCGGGGCCGCCAGCTGGCTTACGTCCCTAATGTCTAATGATATCATAGATCAAAAATAGCTGCAGCAGAAGAGAAATGCAGAATTCATAGCCCTATTTTACACATCTTATTTTCACCAAATCAGTCACTTTATTGTCAGGCTGTGCAAGTGTTCAAATGGGTTTGCCCACATGGGGGATAAGCCTCTAGACTTTGTACCTGTTTGTTCATCTCCACCTGTTGTTAAGAGCTGGAATATTTTGTCTCTGGATGCGTGCTCGCGGTGGGATGGGGTACTGAGCAGCAAGTTCCCATGTTTCCTGACTTGAGCCCTAAGGTAGTGGCTAAAATTATAAATGAAAATAAGCTCTGAGGGATCAGGTATCGCTCTGCTGCACAGGTCAGCATGGCCAGGGGTGCAAGAGTGGCTGGGGCCGGGTTCGCTGCCGCTCTCCGGGTTGTGGTGGCACCTTGAGCCCCAGGCAGAGAGCAAGGTCTCCCTGTGCTCTGCCCTAGGCATGGGGACAAAAGGAGGGGATAGCCATGGCGGAGCTTCCTCCTCCGTGATAAGACATGGGGGGCACCTGGGCAGACTGGGGGCACCTGGGCATGGTGACAGCAGAGGCAGGTGGGTGTGCGGGCGGATCCTGGCTTTCTGTACCCTGCTGTCACGGGGCTGCTAGTCCGGACCTGCAGTTCGCTGGCAAAGCTGCACCAGCTCCGTGTTTGAACTGGGGCATGAGGGAAGGATGCTGGGGTTGGGAGTGTAGGAGACATCAGCAGCAGCAATCTCTCCTGATGACTGCCGGTTGGCTGCTGCACAGCCCCCCTGGACCCGGCTTGCGCCGGTAAGAGCTGGCCCTTCAGCAAGGCGGTGCTGCCAGCTCCCCTTTGCCACAGTAAATTCAGTGCCAGTGCCTGCAAATGGTGCCCAATTCATGATGCAGGTGTGGCCTCAGAGCCAGTGTCCTGCTGGCGATGGTCAGCCCCAGGGGTGGGACTCAGGGCTGGCTGCGTGGACCCGTTGCCTTAGCGGGAAAGCCAGCAATGAGATGGATGTAGGTCACCTCCACGGCAAGCTGTGACATAACGGGGTGGGTCTGGGAATCCTCCACAGTTCAAACCCGCAAACGTAACCACACCCGGTTACTCCATGAGCTGCACTGTGTGGGCTTTCGGGGTGCTGCTTGTTCATACACCCCGACATCCCACACCCTGATTCCCCTGCTGGCAACGCTAGTGGAAAGGTAGGTTTTTATGGGGTTTCCCTGAGGCAGGAGAGAAGAGGGTCTCACTGCCTGTTATTTAGGAGCAGGCAGGAGTGTGTGGGGTACCCAGCACCGTGATGCTTGCGGTGTCACAGCCAGCAGCACCTCCGGGAGCTGTGCCCCCCCGCCACTGAGATCCCATCAGTGACATCTTGCTGACGAGGAACTGTGGCTTAGTTCCTTTCCTCCATTTTGGGAAATCTCAGCCTTTTCTCATACTTGGAAACCTCAAGTCACATGGTAGAGGCAGATCCTTGCACCCCCCCCCCAATTTCCCCTCTGCCCTGGGAGAGTGGTGGCAGCCAGGTGGGTCCAGGAGGCTCCCTGGTGCTTTTGGATCACAGGTCTCTGCAGCTGCAGGCTCATTTGGCAATGTGTTATTGTGGCTCCACTGGGTGAATCACATCGCAGAGCCTCCCGTGGCAACAGCCCCTGTAGGGAGTACATGTATGGTGCAGCCCTTTTACTGCATCCCAAAAGGATGGATGAGAGCCCAGATCCCAGCGTGGCTGAGCCCAGAAGCAGTGGTGGGGCCCCTTGGCTGAGGGCATTTTGGGAGAGATGGGGGGGAAAAACAAAGGGAATGGCCTCAAAGATTTTAAAACCAGATATTTAGGGAAAATAGCTTCCTTGCTGAGACTTATGAGGCCAGCGACTCCTGCCAAAGAGGAGCGCAGGAGTTGGGTCTGCGGCACAGGGGCTGTCCCATGGCGGCGGGGTCTCCCTGGCCTCATCCAGCCCCGCTGCCTCAGCACTCACAGACTCATCACATGAGTGACGACATTTCTCTTTCCAGCCCCTGATGCCAGCTCCCTGCGGCTGTGCCGGGCAGAGGTGTTCGTGGTGCTGGGGCAGCACCCGCAGGCGCTGGAGGACCTGGAGGCTGTGTGCAGGGCTGAGCCTGGAGAGCACGAGGTGAGCTGGGGGGAGGCCCCACCAGCCGGCTGCGCTTGGAGCCAAATCTCACTGTATGGGAGCAGTTTCCCTCTTTTCTGAATTCTCCTGGCCATTGGGTTCATCCTGCTCAGAAATACACTGGCCAAACCTGTTAAGTCACCAGTCCAGGAGGCAAGCGCTGTGTTGCACTAACGGGAGAGGACCGGCAACGCATCCGTCCTTGCTGGCATGCAGGCGGTGAGGGCACGTAGCCATGCTGGTGCGCAGTATCGCAGCTGGGGGCTCAGGGGAGTGTTGGCTGGAGGCTGAGCTGCCCTTGGAGAAATCAGCCCTGGAAGCTCACTCACTGATTTGTGAAGTGCTCGTTGGCAATAGTTTTGCAGCTTCAAAGGCAGAAGCCCTTGACTCCTTCTTTAGGTCTCTGTAGGGTTTGCTTGCTTGGCTTTTGCAACTGCTGCATTTTGGAAGAGTCCTCTGTTATGGGTACCTGGCTGCGGGTGGGCCTGGTGGGCAGAGAGGACGAGAGCGTGTGAGCAGCGATGTGTCTGGGTGCTTTGGCCTGGGATGGGAGCAGGCAGGAGGCTGGAAGGAGATTCCCTCGGGGCTCGCATGGGAGCTAAAGGGGCATGTGCTCAGCTGGCCACTGTCTTGTAGTCACCGCAGGTTCTTCTGCTCTGCAGGGCTTCTTCAGGAAAGGGAAGGTGCTTCTGGAGATGGGACAGAGAGCTGAAGCTCTGCTGGCGTGGGAGCACTGCCTGACACTCAGTCCCCATTTCCACCCTGCTCGGAGAGAGATGGAGAAGGTGCGTGGGCCGTACTGTGGCGGGGTCCCATGCCCTCACATCACACAGGGAGATGCCCTTGTCCTCTGAAGGACTCACGTCCATCACAGTCGTGCTGCTCTGGCCAGCACTGGGATCAAGTGAAGTCAGGTCCTGGTCCAAGAGCCTTCCCATCGCTCCAGTGCAGGTCCACCCATGAATAAAACTCCCTTTCCTCAGTCCATATCTTCAAGTCTCAGGTTTTGTAGGGTTTAGATGCTGACCTGGCATGAGGTGAACTTCGAAGCAACATCAGTAGGCAAAGCAGCCGGCTGAAAGCTGCCACTGGACAGTCAATGTCTTTTCTGCAGATAATTTCAGGCCAGCACCCACCCATGTACCAAAGTCATCATCACCGGTGGGGCCTCTGGGCTTGGGGACTTCATGCCATGAATGGACACTTGCCCTCCAGGAGGGAAAGGGCAGGGGAATGGCAAAGGACCGTATACCCTCTACAGCTCACTCCCTTCCTGCTCTGTGTGGGTGATGGAGAACATGGGTCCTACCCCTTAAAATACACACTTTTGTTCGCTGCCTCGTGGTGCTTTCTTCCTTAGGTGCTGCTAAGGCATTCGTCTGACTGAGAGCTCAGCCAGCACCGATAAAAGTAACCCCGACATGCCCTGCAGCGAGTGGGAAGCTGCTTTGGGGAAGGAGGGAGCCTGGCAGCCCACTGAACTCCCTGCTTCCTTCTGCTGGCACCCCCTGAGCCCCGCTTTCTCCTTGCAGATCCTCACGCGGGAGGATGCTCCTCAGCCACACACAGCTGCTGTATGCCCAGGTGATGCTCACCAGGGCTTGACTGGTCCTCAGGTCAATGGAGGGAGACCTGCGCTCCCGTTGTCTTCCACACAAGCTCAGGTGAGGGAGTCTGCAACGATCTGAGTCTGCGATGGGACTTAATGTCCCTCTGGGACATCCCAAATTGGGGTTTTCCAATGATGGGAAAAGAGGTGTGATAAGGGGAGGCTGTGCAGGAGCATAGCCACATGCACATGGTTGCATGCTGGGATGAGAAGCTGCAGGTAGTGGAGGGTGGGGGAGCAAAGACACCATCAGAGCTGATGCTGCGGAGACTGGGGAAACAGAGGAGGCTGTTTCTGTCTCTGTTCCTCTCCCAGTTTTATTCTGCAATACTTCTGGTAAGATTTTAGACTCTCATTGTGTTTAAAACAACCAAGTCACACTATGTTCAGCAAAAAAAAAAAAAAAAAAAAGTCAATTTTAATGTTGTTTTTTTTTTAAATCCAACCTCCACATTTGAGAACAGTTCAGATCATTAGCAGTTATTAAGGAAGGCTCATCTTTTGGTCTTTGGCTTCTATAGACGAATTTGGCAGGTTTGGAGAGAGGGGAAAATCAGAGAAAATGGGCTCAGGTACATCCAAATACCAGGTGGTACATCTGGACAGAGTAAACCCATGTTTTAACCGTGAGATGAGCAGGGGTGTCTGTGAAGGCCACGCTCTCCTGCTGTCCTGCAGATGCAAGATGTTAATGTACGCACAACTCCCAAGTGCCGTCGGGCTCGGTGGGGTGGATGGGCTGTGTATTCAAAGGGAGAAGAGGTTTTGGGCTTGATTTCATCTTCGCTGTGTCTAGGATCAGGAGGGAGAGCCGGCGGATGGCAGAAGGGACGCTGGGCCTGAGCACAGCCAGGGCTCAGTCACCCTGTCCCAGCCGGGGCGATGGCAGGACCCGGAGACTTCAGCAGAGAGGCAGGCCTGGCGGTTGGCAGGTGAGTGTCATCAAAGGTATCAAAATTCCATCTCATGCAAAATACTTGTTTAAAAATCCATTTTGGTGCTGAAAACTTAGTGTTTGTGCCAGCTCAGCGAGCAGAGATCCCAGGGGCAGCCGATGGGGCAGCTCTGGCCAGCACATTTGCTGCTTCTCGTGTATGTGAGGAGGATCCCACCTTCCTGTGTTGAGCTGGCAAACATACACCAAACCTTTGGGTGTCACTTGGTGAAAAGTTCTTGCTAAAGCCAGACATCACTCGTTGCCTGTGTGGAGCCAGGGAGAGGCTTCCTTTGATTTCCATGGGGTTTAGGTCAGAACTTAAATTCCCTTGCGAGGGACACAGCATCCCATGCGTTGGGGGAAGCAGCATTAACGTGCCATCAGTGTCCAGCCAGAGGGCTTCCACATATGTGGGTTTGCATAAAGCAGTGACGATGCCTCGTGGCAGGTCTCCAGAGGCCTCCATCTGGGAGCTTCTTAGGCCACTTCACCTCCTGGTGCCTCAGTTTCCCTGCCTGAGGAGGTAGGGAGATACCACCTTCCTCTACCAAGTACCATGAGACCCACAGGTGGAAAAACTATGGATGAGCTTGGGTGTCTTAATAGGGGGATTTTATGTCACATTTCCTAGCAGCTTTGTTTTAACCTTCAAAGCACTTTGTGTAGTAATTAACTACTTACACCTCAGAACAAGGTCGGAAAGCAAAGATTAATTTTCAGTATTGAAATGGGGGGCCATCTTCTCTTTCCTTCTCTTTTGCCTTTAGATAACGAAGAGGAAACACCAGCAGCAAAGTGCACCCAGACATGCCTCGGGGAGCTGCTGACCGTGTCTGACTTGGAGTGTTCCCTTTGCATCCGGTGAGTTCTCCATCGGGAGAGCTTTTAGGAAGAAGACTTAGCACCTGCTGGGTTTTCTTTCTTGGTGTGGATCTTTCTTCACATCTTAATAGCAAACTCAGTCCCCAGTACTGCTGAAATGTAGGTGTCAGTAGAGATAACAGGTAAGAGGGGAGGACAGGGGCATGCTTTGCCCTGCCAGGCTGCAGGAGCTCAGATTGCCCTGTCTCAGGGTGCAGCATCATAAGGTCCATATCGCTTGGGACCTTGGAGCAGAGGTGGGGATGTTCAGCAGGGTCAAACATTGAAAGTGGTGGTTGCCCTTTGTAACTGCAGGCTGGAACGGGAAGGTGTTGCCCCAGGGAAATGCCATCAGCCACAGGGGTATTGCAAACCCAGGGGGGAGCATTGCTGAGCTCTGTGCCTGGAGGTGGAAGAGGGGACCAGGTAGAGCCTGTGTCTGTCTTCTGACTCAGGGCTGGGAAGGGCTGGGTGCTGCCACAGGGCATGCTGAAACCAGGCACTGCTGGACGTACAAGATGGTCAGGGTCTCCTACATGGCAGCTTTTTCCAGCTCTGGACATGGCATGGGGGAATGATACCGGGGAGGGAGAGATCAAAGCTGTATCTGATCTGAATTAAGTAAATTTAAGTCTCTCCTGAGAGCAGGGGAACATAACATTCAGGAGGAGTCAGGGCTCAGTGCTGAGCAGGGCTTTCCCATGACCTTAATTTAATTTCTAATCCTGGAGGTACCTGTGAACAACCTGAGTGCTTGCTGCTGGCTCTGCTCCTGGAGCAGGGGGAAGGAGGCACTTTCCCATTGCTGCCTTTTGGGCTACACGCTGCTGTGGGCATCTGGGGAACCACAGCCCTGCCAGGACCAAGGGGTGCCATGTGTGTACTGATGGGGTCAGCGGGGACCCTGTGGGGATGGGAGCAGTGCCCAGGCCTGGGACAGTTCTCATCTTACATCACTGTGCAAGTCTAACCGTCTGAGCCCAGACTTCAGATTAAAGGACTAACCCAGTTAGGAGCCTTTACATTTGATTTACAGCAGTTATGAGCAAAGCTTTAGTGAAGGTGAACTTCATAGCCATGGGCTGCCAGGTCTTGGGAGACACGGCAACTTTCCATGGTGTCGCATCCCTGCATCATCGCTGTCTTCAGTGCAGAAGGCTGGTGAAGGCAGCAGATTTCCCTTGAAATGGCAGGAGGGGTCATGGGGAATGTCTCCTTCCCGCTGGAAGGAAAATCGCTTGCTCTCAGCAAGGTGATTGAAGGAAGATGCAGGTACGAGGCTGGGGAGAGCCAGAAGCTGCACCCACAGCTTTACCCACCATGACCTTCTTGACCCTTGCAGCACCAGCCTGGGCCTTTGCAAGTCCCTGAGCACTTTGTGGGACTCCCCTGCTGTGAGGCTGAGGCCAGCCGGGGTTATCAAAGCAGGGTGCTGTGGCAAGCCTGGGGAATGACAGTTTTGAGGGCACCCAGTCTCTTTGCTGGGCATACCTGCACTCCTCCCCCTGCGTGGCGCTCTGTGGTCCGTTGACTTTGGTCCCTTTGCAGGATGTTCTTCGAGCCAGTGACGACGCCGTGCGGGCACACCTTCTGCAAGGAGTGCCTCGAACGCTGCCTGGACCACCGGCCCAACTGCCCCCTCTGCAAACAGAGCCTGAGAGAGGTGAGGATCTGCGTCCCATGGGAGGGAGCCCAAAGGAGAGACTGGGACCAGCTCCAGCTGCTGGCGGCATGCCCAGGGCTGGGGTGGGACGGTGCGATGCTCTCATCTTAGTGATTCCCTGGCACAGCAGCGTGAGCTCCACTCATGTGGGAATGACCAGAGAGTTGATAATTAAGACCCAGAGATTCATTTCCATAAGATGCCACAGTGATTTAGTGAGATTGTAAACAGGACTGAGGGGGGGGGGAGAGAGAGAGAGAGAAAGAAGCGAACACTAATTACTTTTAAAAATGGAAATTAATGGAAAACCTGCTAGCCTGGAGATTTGATTTAATCTTTAATGAAAAGGGATTCGGATGAGACCGTCAGGGAAATTAGGTTGTCATACAAGGGCTGCATCACTGTCAGAGGCAGGATGCTGCGCTGGACGGGCTTTGGGTCTGAGCCGCGTCTGGAGGTCTCGGTGGAGCTGACATCCTGTCCTGCTAGATGGCTCGACATCCCCCGATAGGTTTTATCCCTGCCTTTCTCTGATCTAAAATTACCCTCAGCTCCAATAAAAGTGAGCGTGATTCAGAGCCTGGCAGGGCCTTCAGGGCTCACCCCCTTGCTCCTCTCCAACCTATTTCTGGGTTCAATTTTTTTCAGTACCTGAAGGCTGGAAGCTACAGCCCCACCTTGCTGCTGCAGGACATCATGCTGGCCACCTTCCCCGCTCAGGTGGCCGAGCGCTGGGAGCTGCACCAGGCTGAGATGGCAGAGCTCTCCAAGTAAGCAGGGACCCACTCCTGCCTGCGTGTGCATGGATGTGCATGTGTGTGCATGCACAGGGGCCGGGAGGGGCTCGGGGGTGGGCTGCCCACACCACACACCATTGCTCTGGCTTGGTTCTGCTCAAGTGATGTCTGTCCCACTTCTCAGACCATGTCGCAGCAGTGCCGGGTGGGTGTGGAGGTGCCCCATGGGGCACCTGGGGCCGAGAGAGCATCTCTTCAAGGAGCTGTTTTGTGGGCAGGGTCTGTCCTTGGGCTCTTGGTGAGCCAAATGGAAGCTTTGGTGTTGCTCGGTGCCAGAGCATCACTTCTTGGGAACACATCTGGTTTGGGGGAGCAGCTGATGCAGAGCTCTTGGGATGGGATTTGTTCTGGGAGGTTTCACAGTGGTCTCTCCTCCTGTCCCTCAGCCTGACCAAGAACATCCCCATCTTTGTATGCACGATGTCCTTCCCAGGCATTGCCTGCCCTCTGCACGTCTTCGAACCTCGCTACCGCCTCATGATCCGACGGTGCCAGGAGACTGGCACGAGGAGGTTCGGCATGTGTATATATGAGAATGGGAAAAGGTGAGTTCCCAAGCAAGGTGGCTTCCCTCTGCCCTGGCTGATTTGCCCCTCTCTGCCCCAGCCCCAAATGTCTAAAATCCTGAGTACTTCGGAGAGGAGGAACAAGGTGCAATTTCCTATCCCACTGCACTCCGCAGATAAAGTCAGCAGGGAGGTGGTGTGTTCCCCACACAGGAGAGTGAAACAGGATCTTGCTGCCTCCTGGCGTTGTACCAGCCAGGCGAAGAATGGGGCCAGGGCTGGAGCTGGGCAGAGCCAGCGGTGGCTGTTAAACATGACGGTCTGGGAACAGCTTCTGGCTCAGGACGTCTCTGAGCTGCATGGTTCCCTGGCTGTGTTGTCCAGCTCCTCTTAGTGAACACTTCAAAATTGCCGTATTTCTCATACTCTGTCCTCAACAAGCTATGAGAGGACACTGGGCTAAATGGGCTTCTGTTTGGTGTAGCGTGGCCATCCTTAAGTTCCTGGTGGCACCTCCAGATCTCGGGTGGGCTAAATCTCCAGGCTCCTAAGCCAAGCACTCTGTTAAATACCTGTATTTACATGACATGTCCTCCCTGTGCTTCAGTCCTGTTCAAATGAAATGAGATAATAAAATTTTCTGGGCTTTGGGAGGATGTCTCTGCAATGGATGGTGTCTTCAGGACCACTGGACGTGAGAGCAGTGTGAGGGCTCAAGTCATTTTGGTATGAGGCAAATCCAAGGAAGCATAGACAGTGTTCTCGCTATTCCCTGCCCTCTTAGCAGCAAGTGGTCACTCAACAGAGTTGAGAGAATCTCTGAATTTTCCCCCTCCCAGCCAGCTTGTTCCTGGGCCTTTTCCTCCTTGGAGGTGGTGCCTTTAGGAGAAGCAGCTCCTCTTTTCTCTCCCTGGCTCCCTCCAGTTTTTCTGACTACGGCTGCATGCTGGAGATTCGGCAGATCGAGCTGCTGGCGGATGGGAGGTCCTTGGTGGACACCATCGGCAGGAGGCGATTCCGAGTGCTGAGACGTGGACACAGGGATGGCTATAACACTGCCGATATTGAGTACCTGGAGGACAAGAAGGTGAGGGCAGGACCAGGGCAAAAGCCCCCGCTGTGGTGGGACAGAGCCTCCCTAGGGACACCTTCTGCATTCCTCTTCCCTCCACGCAGGTGGCCGGGGAGGAGCTGCAGGAGCTGCAGTGCCTGCACGAAAGCACCTACCGCTTGGCTCAGCGGTTCTGTGAGCACGGGGACCTTGCCTCCAGGCACATTCTGATGCAGCACGGACCGCTGCCAGAGAAGGAAGAGGACATCCAGGTAATCATAGAATCACAGAATGTTTTGGGTTGGAAGGGACCCCTGAGGGAAGGGATGCTCTGGGTAGCGAGGATACCAAGAGAGCCTGGGGGAGTAGCGCCATTCCTGTGCTGACCACCCTGCTCGGCTGCCCCCCAGGACGAGGAAAACAAACCCTGTTTTTCACTCCTCTTAGGGCATCTCTCACTCAGAGATGTGCTAGGCCTTGTTTGTTAAACCGTTTAATGTTTCTTTATGGTTTTAAACTGTTCTTGGGAAACTGAGCGCTGAGTTTTAAAAGCTTTCCCAGACTCTTTTCCTAAATGACAACCAAGAAACTGAACTGCCTGGATTTGAAAACACTTGGGGGGGGGGGGGGGGGAAGACAAAACTGGCAAAGAAATGAACCCCACAGCTCAGCGAGTCTGTGGTCTCCTTTCTCATCATGTTCCCTTGAGACAGACATAGCTGGCCAGCGCAGCTAAGAGGGCAGGATCTAGTTTACTTATTAAGTTGCTCGGACAAATTCAGATTCCAGAGATGAAAAAAAAACAAACCACCAAACCACCCCAAATTTAGTTTTCACTCCTTTAAGAAAGTGTTTCCTGCCTGGATCACTATAAATATGCTCTTCCTGGCTCGTCCCAGGCTAAGACTGTCCTGGCCAGCAGTTGCATCAATGCCATGCTCAACATTACAAAACGATTCATCCTCCCTCAGCTGAATCAAGCATTTCCCTCTTAGTTTGGCTCAGGTTTGGTTTAAAAAAGCACTGGCCAGTGGTTGTGCCTGGCCTGGCCTGGACCTCGCCTCTTTGAGGCAAATGCCCCAAAAGGCACCGACCCCGCAGGATTTGGCCCATGTTGACAAAAAGCATTGCCTTAAACAAGGAAACGTGCAAGATAATTCTTTGTCTCTTTAGTATAGGCTTTTCCCCATTACATCTGTGTCTGACTCCCTGGGGAATGCTTGTCTGGAAATTAAATTAGTTTATCCAGCAGTTTTGAGCCTGGATAGACAAAAGGGCCATTCAGAGGAATACCTTAGCCAAAGCTGGCATTGCTATCCTGACAAGAGCAAATGTTTCTCATCAGCGATGCCTTCATCTTGCAGTTCCTGATGTGGGGATCTCTTCCTCTCTCCCCTCCAGGCTTCGGCAGACGGCCCGACATGGTGCTGGTGGCTCATCTCCATCCTGCCCCTTGACCCGTCCTACCAGCTGAACCTCTTCTCCACCACCTCGCTGCGTGCCCGCCTCACCCAGCTGCAGCGCATCCTCGCCGCCCTGCTGCAGCAGCCCCCCGCCGGGCACCCGCTGCCCGAGCGCAGCCCCCGGGGCCGCGTCTGAGCCCCCCGGCCTCTCCGCAGGGGACACCACCTCCCCCTTGGGTTTCTCCATGTGTTCTTCATGGGTTTGCGTGCGGTTTGAGCCCCCCGAAAGTGACCTCAGTGATGAGCTGGGCACCCTCTGCCCGGCTCGGTGGGGCCGGTGCTGCACCAGCAATGACACTTTGCCGTCCACGCTGCCTCCGGGAGCTGCCCAGTGACACGGCCGTGCTGTGCCACTGAAGGGGGACTGGGATGGAAAGCTGGGTTGCGTCTTGGGAACCAAAAATCACTTGCTGAGCTGCTTCGGCACTAAGGAGGATTCTCCTTAGGGCAGAGGACCGAGTGCCAGGATTGCCTCGGCTTTGGCTCTTCTGCTTTGAAGGACAATGTAGGCATTTTTGGTAGAAGGTCCTGCTCTGTGCAGCGGATTTAGGGGCTTGGGAGAAGTGACACTGGGAAGCAGAGAGGTCCCAATGGCTTCCCTCAGCCCCAGGAGCTGACGGCTCTGCCTCCACTTACAACTTTGACTTAATTTCTATTGGAATGAGAAGAAAAGTTCAATTAAACAATCTGCAACTCATGGTCCTGCTCCCAGTCACCTCCATGGCGACAGGGCAAGGAGAAGCTGCTCTTCAAATGCGCCCAGGTCTGGACGTCCCCTTCCCACCACTCTGCTTGGTGCTCTGCCATGTTTGCTGTGCTGACCTTTCCGGCCACTTCCCAGGGCTGGAGCCGTGCTGGAGGCTGCTGGCCACTTCCCTGGCTGCCGGCTCCGCTGCTGTGAAGTGCTGTGGGAAGGAGGGGATTTGGCAGCACTGGTGCTTTTCCCCCCACCCAAAGGCTGCTGTTCCTGAGCCTGGCTGGGTTCAGGCTGCAGGGTCCAACCTGGGGGCTGAAAGGAGCCGATGGCATGAGGGAGTTAGGGCTGGAAGCCGTTTTGTGAGACTTTCTGCTCCTTGACTAGTGCAATTTTCCTGTGTTCAGTGTTTCCTGTGAACTTTCTGCCTCCTCAGGAGAAAATAAGGATCTGAGCTGAGGCCAGATCCTTGTTCTTGGGACCCAGAACAGTTCAGGATCCCCCAAAAGAGCACAGAGTGAAGTCAAGGGGAGACAAACTTCTGGAGAGATGGGGAGGGGGGTCAGATCAGTGAGCCCCATGTCAGGGGAGCCAAGTGCCTGTCTGCAAGTGCCTGGCTGCTGCTTGTCTCCAAACACAGGGAAAAAACTACCCCCCTGGACAGACCAGGCTTTCCTCCATGGAAATCCTGAAGGTCTGGGATTTTTGTCTCCCGTCCATAATTTCAGTGGCTTTGGATTGAATTTTAGGAGTGACATCCACTTAGTTGTTGGATTAACATTGCTTCCAGAATTTTATCCCTGTTTCTCTCAAAGGCTCTGCACCCCATCTGGGGGCTCAGTGTGCTGCTGGATGTGTGTGGGGGAAGAGAAAAATCAAGCTGGGGCTACAGTGGTCCCTACTCTATGTGTTGCTGGGTTGAGCGTGGGGCAGGTGGCTCTGGACACAGCTCTGGAGAGGTCCCTGCCCAGGGCCACCGCCTTTTGCTGTCCTGCTGTCTCCAGGAGTGAGAAGTTTTGGGCTCTCCTCTCCAGCAAAGTGCCTCCTTGGAGCAGCGGTCAGGGGAGCTGAGGGCTTTCTCCCCAGGGACCATAGCAAGCGCAGGGTGGCTGAAGACAACTCAAAGCTGGATTTGCTCCACTACCTTTGAGCCATGTCCTCCCCCACTTTGCTGCTGTCTCTGGGGCACCGTGACTCCCCCAGGGGGGGGCTATATCCTCGGGATGTCAGACCAGGCTGGGCAGGGGTAGATGATGGAGGGATGACTCGCAGTCCCGGGGCAGGTACGTGCAGGTGGCAGGACGCCACTGAAGTTTGGGAAGTGCCTTTCTTTCCTGCAGGGTCCATGTGAGCTCACCCAGTGACATCGCTGCCCCTCACCTACCCCCCAAGTTACCCATTGCCCAGGGGTGGGAGCTCTCTGGGCCACTGCGGGTCCCTCCAGCAAGGGGGTGGCATGGGAGGATGCAGGGGAGAAGCGTGGGTCTGCACCATGTCCATGCTGGGGGAGTGCTGGAGACCAGAGCCATGTCTCCCTGGCTGCTTTGGGAAGGGACTCATGCAAATCGCTCCAGTTTGCTTGGAGCACCTTTGGGGTTTGTATTGGTATCTTTGCTCTTTGAATTAAATTTTCTTCCTGGTCATTGAAATAAAGACTTTGTTGTTGTTGTTGTTTTGTTGCTGATGATTTAACTTCTAGCTGCTCATTGATGAAAGTGCTTGGGCATCACCAGGGAGATTTGGGGACGCGTGGAGTGGTGACACCCTGGCCTTCAGGCAGCAAGTTACGATATGCAGTCTGGACTGCATACCTGGACTGCAGTGAATGCAGTCCAGCAAAGGTAGGTGGCTACAAGGGAAAAAAATAAGGTGGTTTTGCTCGCAGAAAGTGAGCACGTGAAACAAGGCAGTAAGGACTAGCTCCTGCCAGCTAAAGGCTTTGGGGAAGGATGGGAACTGGGAGACCAGTCTGGCAGAGATGCTGACCAGTGTGGGATGACCCTGGAGGGTGTCTGTCCCTCAACTGCTGTAGTGAGTCTGTCCCTGTCCTGCCTTTGCAAACGTGGGCAGAGGGCTGCAAGCCGGGAGCAGGTTTGCTTTTGGCAGCTGGCACTGGGGATAAGGGACAATCCAGGGAGACACACATGGGACCTAAAATGAGACGGTTGCCCTGGATGGAGAGGGGACAGTCTTCAACCCCAAGGATGGGGATGTCCTGCTGGGACAGCTCTCACTTGTCTTTTGCTCCCACCTCACCTCTTCCCTCTACCTCCCAAGTGTGCCATCCAAAACCAAGCTCAAGAAGGGAACTTCCTCTGCTTTGCACCCTGCCTGGGAACCTGGAACAACTGTGGAAGGGAGGGAGAGGGCTCAAGTGGTCTGAGATGGTGGATAACCCTAAAAAGGTCCCATGCCTCAAAGCAGGGTCATTAATAACTGACACCATGAGGAATTATACCTTGAATTTCACCCCCAGCAATTCTCTACAGAAACAGCCGTGCCCTGGTGAAGCCCAGCTGTGTGCTGTGGCCGATGCCAGCCCCTTTGGTGGCTCCAGCAGCCCAAGCCTTGTGCCCGGCTGGGCATCTAGTGTGTGTCTGGGTGTGCAGGAGTCTGGAGCTGGCACTGGATCCCTTTGCCGTGTGGCCCTGCTCCCACTAGATGTCAGGAAGAGGCTGAGTGCGGGCGAGAAATATGGCACAGTGGAGGGGGTGTGCAGAATCAGCGCTGCCAGAGCCTTGGCCATGCTCTTCTCACCCCCAGCCCCAAAAGCAGCCCCGCTCTCAGCCCTGGCCCCACACAATGAGTAGGGCTGGGCTGCTGCGAGCTCTCCACCAGTGCAGAAGCGAAGCTGGGGACTGGTGCAGTGCACCTCCTCTTTCCCAAGTGCACAGGGAGAGCTGTCCTGGGAGAACCTTTCTCCACTTAGGCCAGCAAGGTCTTGTTTGCCCTCTTGGGATTGGAGCAGGGGACTGGGGCAGCTGGGGGGTGTTCTCCTCCCCATATTCCTCCAGCCACCCTGCTGGTCATGGCCTCAGCTCAAAGGTGGGATATGAGGCAACTTTTTTTTTCCAGCACACAGCTGAGACATAACGGTGTCCCACGACCCCTTGCAAAAGCAGACCCATGGGGATGATGTGTTGTTTCACTGAGCAGTTGGGATCCAGATGGGGGCAGCTGGGCAGGACCTGGCCAGCCCATGCTGCCCCTTTCCCAACCCTGGCCCAAATGTCTACCTGGGAGGAGGGAACCCCAGCATCCCTGCTATCAGGTGGGACTGTGAGGTGGATGTTGGACTCATTAATGGCTCTCACTAAACCTCCAGAGATGCTCTACTCATCAAGATCCATTTTGGGCTGCTTTTGGACCCAGGCTTCTATGGCCTGACTCTGTCTGTGGGGACACAGAGGACCCAGGGTGGCCAGGAGCAGCTCCTTCCCCAGCCCTGAGGGCTCCTGCTTCACCTTGTCCTGAGCCCGTGAAGAGGTCAGATCTGGTCCTGCCTGGCATGGCTGGGGCTGGCAGCTATGGGCACCTCCAGCCTCTCTGCCCTAGGCTCAGTGGTATGCATGGCTGCTTCACCCCCAAATCAGCAGCCAGAGCCATGGGGAGATGGGTCTGTCTCTGCACGGGCTCCTCGGAGGCACTTGGGGTCTGAGGGGAGATGAGCTGCCCAACCCTGCAGCACAGGAACTCCGTCCTGCCTGCACCACCATGCTTTGCTTTATGCTGCTCAGATTTGTTTCCTCCCGGTATTTTTCCATCTCCACGTGCACTCCTCCCCTGCGCATCCCAACAATAACAAGTAATGATTTCTGGCCTTTATCTAACACTCATCATCAGAGCACTTCAGATGGACATCTGTATCCTTCTCTGGATTTTAAAGGCAGGAACCAGGGGTGGGAAGAGGCAATGTTTTGCCCAGCATCACCCAACAAGGTCCCTGGTAGTCAGGGGACCACTCTCCAGATGGGTCCCTCTTCCCACTGCATCCAGCCCCCACCTCTGTGGATGCTGGGACATATACTGCACCTGGATTTTACATCCCTGGGGAGGTGTAAATCAGAACTAGCACTGGCCCTGCTCCCACCATCCCAAAATGCATCCTTCAGCTTCCCCAACCTCCTCTCCAACAGCACACTTTCCTCCCTTCTTGTTCAGCACCTTCAGCCCAAGACATCAGTGACAACTTCCCTCACCTAATAGTGTGGGCAAGCAATTAGCTAAAGAGGCAAGTAATTAATACAGCAGGTGTCAGCCTGCGCTTCGTCTTTCTTTAACAAATGGCGCATTTCCAAACTAATTAGACCAGCCGGTACTTAGATAGCAGAAAATCAACATGAGATAGTTCGAGCTAAGATCTACTCTAGCAAGGCCACATATGTGCTGGAAGAGGAGCACAGTACATGCTAAGGTTAATGAAGGTAGGAAGAAAAGGGAGAAAACCAGCACCTAATTTTTTTCTGTCCTTTAGCAATACCAGTTGGTGCAATGAAAGATGGATCATATTGTTCCTGTTTTTTTTTCAAAAAAAAAAAAAAAAGGAAAGCAATGAAGGCAGATGTGCCATCTCTTTGAAGAAAACTCATCCACGGGATGTATTCAAAGGTGGAAAATGACAAGTGATGAAAAAAGAAACTCAAAGCCGCTGCCTCCCCCATCGCTTCCCCCAGCCAGGCTGTGTCGGGCACGAAATCAGTCTCTGTCCTGTATGGAGCAGAGCAGGGTGATTTTGGGCGTGTTCTGAGAGCGACCTGGAGCAGAGATCGAGCGGCAGCTGGACAAATCCCTTTGCCTCCTGTTCGGTGGCTTTTTGGAGGTGCATTGCTGGCATGTCCCCGAGCACACAGGAGCCGTGCAAAGCCAAGCCCTGATCCAAGCAGGAACAGGAAACCTGGGAAGATACATCAGGTGGAGCTGCCTCAGCATGACCATGGGTCATTTACACCTGTAGTAAACAGATTTACTGGGACAGGCTTTTCCTACAGGCTTTCTAAAACCCATCTGGGCCCATCACACCAGCGATGGCCGCCAACCTGCAACCGGGGAGCCCTGAATCTGGGGCACCTGCATGGGGCTGCCTCTCAGCCCTCCCACACCCCCTGATTCAGAGACACCTTTCAGCCCCTTGGGGAGCACCTGGAGGTGAAACCCCCTAGTGTGTGACTGTCCTCAGTCCCATGGCAGCGACACCCCTGAGGCTGAGCACAACGCTGGAGGTGCAGGGTTACCCCCAGCACTGCTCAGTCCAGGTGGAACTATGTCCCTTGATGGCACAGTAAGGCAGAGAGCCACCACTGATGCTAACGACTCTCTTGGGGACTATCAAAGCCTTAATAAACACCAATTAGCTTCAGTCCAGATGCGTAGGATTGTAAGCGTCGGAGTTGGGAGCCGGGAACGTAGCGTAGGACACCACCACCCCAACCAAAGCAAACCTCAGCAAAGCAAGCCATCGCCAATGCTACACGCCAGCTTGTGGAGAGAGGGAGATTATATAGGGTCATATATATATATTTTTTTTATATATATATATATACTGGCCCCTTGCCTGAGTCTCTGCCCACAGCCCATGTCCCCGTAAGCGCCCGTTGGTGATTCAGTCTCTCCCTGCCCGGTGTCCTCCCTGTTGATTTTTGATTTCACAAAACCGTTGCAGCCCAGGCAAAATATTTACAGGCCTGGTTAAACATCGAGGAAATAGGAAAACTTGTTAAAAGTATGGAACTTATATAAATATGGCGTTATTAAAACAAAATGCGACTTCTAGCAAGGACAGCTCTCTCAACTGTGCTGTGTTTACCTTAATTGTTTCCCTCCATTAATTACAGTCTGAGAGGGAGACTTGTGCAAATTGAAATAAATTAATCGAATTTGTTTAGAGTTTTGTGTGGCTGGCTTATGGGGATTGCAATTAAGCCAGTATGTTTGGGGTATTAAATTACATTACCTAGCTCTGTTCTTCCCTTTTCAAGCACCAGGAACGTGAAAAGGCAGGAGTCAGCCACAATTAGAAGGTAAACAGGCAGTGCGAGCAATCATTAGCTTAGCTCCTCTGCCTCAAGAATTTCACTCCTCACAAGTATTAAGGCCCATCCCTTAACAAATGCAGCCTGGCTCTGTGCAATGAAAGATAAAGAGGAGATGGTGGAGTGGAGACCAAGGCGCCTCTCCGCTCTGCCCTGGCAGTGGAAACAGCGATGTGGGTGGGAGTTTAGTCCGATTCTAGGCTACGTGACTCAGCAGCCTTGCGTGCATTCTTGCTGGTTCCCACTAGCAGCTGCCCAGTACCACCCACGTTTGACACAGGGGAAGAGGCTTCCAGATATATCGAGGTCCTGACAAGGTCTGTGAAAATGGGCAATGAAATAGAGAAGAGAAATGCATCTGCCAATGGGGAGGGGAAAGGGATGCTCAACCCTTATTAGACACCAGAGAATCTACACCACAGTCTTTTTCCAGATAGGTATTTAAGAGGAAACTTTGCTTCATTGGTATTGTCCAATCTGCTCTGGTCTTGTCCCAGACCAGCCAAAGGAGTGGGCTGCATGGGAGTTTGCTCCAAAACTCTCCAGCCCTGTGGAGAAGGGCAGCCAAACTTCGGGAGGGATTTCAGCACAAAGTAAGGAGAAAGGCGCAGTTTCCTCTGCGGAATTTGGGGAAGAGAAAAAAGAAAAAAAAAAATTCCAAACTTTGGTCTGCGGAGCCGTGCTGCCCTCCCAAGGTGACTCCTCAAGGATGATGCTTGCAGCACCGGCCCGGGCGGTGGGGCCAGGCAGGTGGGGAGGGTACACAGAGACCCAGGGAACCTGCTGTTCGGAGACATGGCCAGGGTGTAAGGAGCTTGATTTCCACTCTCCTGCCTTCTGGCTCATTTATGAAACCACAGGGGATTCAAAACTCACCTCCTGTCACTTCTCTGCAGATCCCTCTCCCTTCCCTGCTGCCCTGAGCCACCCTCAGTCCAGCGGACTTGTTGCTGGCTCTGTGTTCATGTTACTTGTGAAAAACCATTCCTCCTGCCCCAACAGGAGCTGATTCCCATGGGAAGCCCCCATCAACACTGCTGTGCAGAACAGCCCAACGCTCTCCACACCTCCTCCCGCTGCGCTGGGCACTGCTGGGAGGGCAGAAGGATGGCAGCCTCCTCCCTGGTTGTAAATACAGGGCTGGCAGGGGTGCCAGGGACAAGCAGAGTCTGGCAGATGCGTTCTCCGCAAGCGAACCTCTTCACCTGGCCGTTGCCTGTGCCCAGATGATATATGGAGTGGCTGGGCTGCAATAGGATTTTTACCCAGAATATCGGCTGGATGATAAAGGAGTCTGTCTGCGGTGATAATTGCACCATAAATAGCACTGGGTTCGGCAGTGACGAGTGAGGCATTAGAAAACCTCACCCTCTGGATTCCTCCCACTTCCTTCCATCTTCCTGACTGCTAACAAGCTGGAAGAATAGCTCGTCGGTTTTTACCAGCCGCAAGAGGTTTATTGCACTCAGATGCAGCTGGGCACCTTCCTTCTCATAAATCTTAATAGTGAAAAAGGAAAGAGGGGAAAAAAAAACCCAACCCAGCTAAATTGGGTGATTACTGAGAAGCAGCAGGTAGGGCTGCATCGTGGCACGGCTGTCCCTCTTCATTTTCTCTGCCGCAAGGCTGGCGCCGTCCCGCTCCCTCCTCCAGACTTCTCCTGGCTCTTCTGGGTGCTCTCAGGCACCTGGGGGGTAACCGTCCGCTTTACTCCGCTGATGGAAACTGAAAACCTGCCAGCTAACCCCAAACACTGAAAAATGAGGAGTTCAAACTGGGGAGTGCTGTAAAAGTAAAGACTGGAAAGAAATATAATTAATATGAATAGGCTGGAAGCCCTCTCCGGCTCCTTGCTTTTTGAGCCTGCAGAAAGTGTGTAGAGCCTTGTCTTTTCTTCCCAAAGAAAAGCCGGGAAATGGACCTGACTCTGAGGCAGATTAACCTGCTCTTGAACTCTGAAATATACCTTAAAAGCAAGAGGTTTAACCTTAAACCCCTTTACATTAGGGTTTCTGACTCACATCAAACTCAAGTCCACCTGAGCTCTGTCCTCGGGGCAGGTTTATTCACTATTCATGACCAACCAGAAAGTACTTTGAGGAGTGTGGTGTAAATGGAAAAAGTAGCCAGGACTGAATGGAGGCATCTCCTCATTAAATTTTATTCATGGGTCAGTGAATGGCTGCTGTGGCTCTTCTTTTTCTGATATACAGTGCCCTGTTTTGCTGCAGATAGCTAAAAGATGGATGGTGTAGCACAAATCCTTCTTACAGTGCCGGAGACCTTGCAAGATCCTGGTCAAAAATTAAACCTTGAGCTGTCAGGCATGATGTACCCCAAATGCCGGGCAAATCCCCTTCTTGGTTGCCATGTCCCAGCTCAGACTGAGGGCTTATAGCATTCCATGGTGGACAGCCCCAGTCAATGGGAAATGCCCCCCTGCCGACAGACTCTGTCATGTCCCAGTGGGTTGGAAAACTTACTTATACCAGAGAGATGGGATTGTCCCTCCTTGTATCTGCCTCTGTGAAATGGCTTAAGATGTCCTCATCCCTCTGGCCAGGCTTTGCCTCAAGGCCACAGCCCCTTCACTAGTGCCCCTGGCTGCACAATCTGCAGCGCAGAAACACTGCGGCCAGAGTGGCTGGAGCGTATTTCCGCAGCAAGGAACGCAGGCGGTGGTGTCATTAGGCTGATGCAAGCACCAGGCTTCAGCTGGCATCTGCTGTCAGAGCTCTTTAGCAGCAGGATGAAAATCTGTGCCGGCAGAGCATCCTCCGCTGACAGCCTCCTCCGGTGCTGCCGGCAGGGCACAGCTCCCTGCTCTGCTGCTTGCAGGCTCCTTCGGAACAGAGACCCGTGGGGATCCTTCAGGGGCTGAGTACTGGGCTGTCTCCCTGACCACTCCTGACATCAATCAGGAATGCTGACATCACTACTGTTTTGCTAGGAAGATGATTAAATTGTTTTTTAGAATTTTGAAGGGCCCACGAGTGAAGGGGGAAAATTATTCTCCGTCCTGGACACTTTACAAAGCTTCCACAAATAACTGTGGTAGGAGGGAGGCAAGTTTTATTCTGAGATGGGAAAAGAGATGCTTAAAAAGCAATTTTTAAAGGCATTGAGTAGCATTGGGGGGAAATTCATTCCCTGTGCCCACCTTGCAGCAAGACCCTTCGGCATGTATGGACGGGCAGTGCTGGGGCTCACGCTGGCATGCAAGAAGAGCAGCTCTCCCCTTCCTGCGTGCATTGCAATGAAGGCTGCTAAGCAGGCACGAGCTTCTCAGCTCCTGTACAAATCCATACACTCTCCCAAACCTTCCTCTTCTCCACACACACAAATCCAAAGGCTAAATATAGAGCATGATTTTTCTCCCTTTTTTTTTTTTTCTTTTTTTTACCATTTTGGAATGTTTGAAGCAAAACTATTTACCCTGTTTAAGCTTTGGATTTGCAGGTTTAAAGCTTTCACAGTTCCAGGTGCACCCAAAAAGATAAGGGAGCTAGAAGGTGCACCGCTGTACTTAAAAATAAATAAATAAAGCTGAGATTAATTTGAAGCCACTTCTTAATACTCGGTATTTCTCCATTACCTACTGCTATTATTACATTGACCCCGCCTGAGCTGACATGGGATAGCACAAAACCCTTAAAACAACAAAAGCAAGAACCACCCTTTGATTTCCTCTTGGTTTTCCTCTTTTTTATCTCCGTATTGCTGATACTTGTTGGCAGAAGTGAGGGCAGCAGTTTTGCAGCCTCATGGGAGGGAGGTTCCTGCTAATGAAGATGGCAGCAGAGGAGCAGGCGGGTGGGGAGGGCAAGAGGGACACAGTTTGGGGAGGTGTGACAATCATTTGAAAATGCTGGAGACCCCAAAAGCTTGGGACCAGGGAGGGACTGGCTGGGCAGAAGGGAGCAGTGTGTTCCCCCAAACCAGCGGCTGCAATGGGGCTCCTCCTCTGCCGATGCCAAAAGCTGTGGCATGGCCAGCATGGCACGAGATGTGCTGAGCATCCGATCTCCTTGGGAGGCTGTTACTGGGAGTCCTGGCAGGAGATGTAAAACCTGACTTCATAAACCAGATCCCAACATATACTTGGCTGGACACAGGGGGAAGAAAAGAACTTTAAAAATATGCCCCTGCCCCTGCCTGAAGAAACAGCCTGGGAGCCAAGGGACCTGTTCTGTGCATGACTCAGTGGAAAGAGGGAGTCAGGGCTTTGGGGAAGAAGCTTGGGAGAGGGAAGCTGGGGCCGAGACAAGATTAATCAAGTAGCAAGAGCTGCCCAGACATGGCTATTCTTGGCTATTCTATTAGGAGGGAGATCGCTGCGTATGGTTCCTCAAAACGAGCTTCGAGGCAATTAAACAGGCTGTAATGATGGGTCTCCTCCTTACTCAGCAGCTATGCTTGATTCAGCATGTCTGGCACAGGGGTGGATTTATGTGAGGATGGATACTCTGGGTCCGGAGAAGCAGGACATCATCGTGGGAGCTGGGCTGACCCCCACTCAGTCAAAAACTGCTTCCCCCGAGCTCTGCACCCTGCTTCTGCCGGCCTTTTCCCTGGCAGCAGCTCTGCTTGTGCCGGCTGAGAAGGCAGCTCTTCTTCCTCCTGCATCCTCCAGGCTGGACTTGGAATTCCTGTCCATGAGAGGGTGGTGAGGTGGGGAGCCGGCACACACATTGTGCCACTGGCATCCTGGATCGTTGGCGAGGACGCACGGCTGGTGCACCCACAAGCCTACTCTTGGGTGGGCACAGCAAATACAGCCAATTCTTGGCAAAAAACCCAAACCAAAAACCAGGCCCACATGGCATTTCTGCAGCTGCAACAAATGAAATCCATGGTTTGGAGTTGAAATAACTGTCAATGTTTGTCTGTCTCTGGGAGCTAAAGCTTTATGGAAACAGTAGTGGGATTTTTGTCCAGGTCAGGAAAAACATCCATTCTGAAAGCCATTCACTTTCTTGTCTTTATTTTTTAAAGTCATTCGCTGCATTTTATTTTGTCAGCTTTCTCTCTCTCGAAAGCTCAATACCACCCACAGCATTGGGTACTGCTGAGCTCTGGCTCTCAGTCAAATCCTCTTGCCTTCAGGGAGACGGAAACTAATCAATGAGGAATATTAAACAATATGAAAGCTGCAGTGATTTAACATTTCCCACAAAGGTCAGAGTCCCCTGGCAGCTCCACGATAACACGGAGCTGAAGGTGGCACGGGGAGATGACATATCTCGAAGATAAGCTCTCATTCTTCTGTTTTCTGCAGGAAATGAGTTTTTTATGTGATGGAAAAGATCCCGCTGCTGAGCAGGCTCAGGCTGGCTGGGCTTCTGGGCTTGTGCTAGATTGAGCTTAGATTTCTCAGGTGCAGCCCAGCCCGTGGGGGCAGGTGTATCTATTGACCATAGAAAAGTAATATAAATATAAATCCTGAAGTACACCCACATCTCCTCTGGTTTTGTCTGTGCAGGTCCTTCTCCTAGTTCCATGGCAGCAGTGAAAATTTTAAGTAATCCCCAGGTGGACATTAAATTTCTGGTTCGGCACTTAATTTTCTCACTGGGTCTGGGATCTCTGCCTCTGTATTATAAGGATGATGACAACTTTCATTTCTACAGCTATTAATATGAAGGGGACAACAACACTTAAGCACCAGTGTTAGCTGAGAGACTTCCCTGAGTGAGACCAGTAATCAGTTGATCCTTGTTTCTGTTCTAACAGCAAACCTGGTTAAAATTTAACTCTCTCATTTCGAGCTCCACTGGCAGGGCTGAAAACACGCAGACGCAATAGTTCAATCCAGCCAGACTGCTCGAGACTCTTGGATTTAAGTTTGAACAAGGGTCTGTAAGAAAACCCACAGCAATTAGTGTCAGTGAGCAAAAGAGAGGAGCGGAAAGGACATTGAACCAAGCTGCAGCAAGGCAGAGCCCACTGGATGGAAATCCAAGGAGCCAGGACATCTTGGAGATTGCTGTGAGCTATTGGATTTTTCCATTCCAATTATTTTTCTCAAGTGCATAGTTAACTGACGGTAGTTGGTCCCCACTGATTTTCTTGACAAGCAATTTATTGTTAGGAAGGATGAAAATCAGCAGGTGCTAATTCCATCACAACACCCCTCCTTTCCCATCCCAAATCCTTCCATCTTCTTCATTTGCTTCTCTTAATAAGATTTTATATATTACTACTGCACCTGGTTGCACACCACGGTTATGAATTTAATGTGCAGTAAAACGTAAACAGAATTAAAAAAAGCCCTTAGTAATTATAAAACACTTGAAAGCGTTATCCCTCCCCCCCTTTGTTTGCAGATTGTTCATTCTGCCCGTCTTGCACATCCAGATATTGCAATCATTTATTGGGTGTTGTTTAACTCATTCCAGACATTTCAGCCAAAAGGGAACATTAATTTCTATGATAAAAGTGCCAGGAGAAAATGGCAAGGGAATGGGAGAAAGAGTGGAAGCAGACTTCATTAATCTAAATTCAAAAATGTCAGCTGAAGTTTTGGACTCCTTAGAACCAAGGACAAAAATTTCTTCAAAATTCTATGACTTCAGAAAAAGACAAACCCACACATGTAAGTGCTTCTACCTGAACAGAATTTGGCTGTCAACCTGCACTCCTCAGCCATGTGCTTCTGTGCTCTTTTAATCCAGGATTTTTTTATTCTGAGGGCTTTCAGGATCAGCAGAGATGTTCAAGCATCCATCTCATTTGGAGCAGTGGCAGTTTTGGTGAGTGGGATCAGAAGCATCACCACCTTGGGACCAGAGTTTAAACTATATGCTAGGTCAGCATTTGGGGACAAAGACATTTCTGTGGGGCACTTGTCCAGCCCTCAGATCCTCCTTCGTGCAGCTAAACAACAGTTACTGCAATATTGTGCCGTGGTGGAAACATCCATCATCAGACCATCACAGTCTATGAGCGCAACTCAAGTTGTTTGACCCACTGACCTCCTCTGGGAACGCTTGTTTCTGAACACAATTCACTTTCTTCTTCAGTTGCACAGCGAGGAATATCTTGCTGTCAGGGGGAGAGAGAGATTTAGAAACACCGCGATTAGGTGGAATTGGGGGTTGCCCTTAAGGAAGAATCCAGATCTACCTTTGGGCTGCACAGGTTAACAGGGATGCTGCTCAGGGATGCTGCTTAGTGGATGCAAAATTTTGTTTTCAAAGCAGGCTGTAGCAGAAGGGTGATTCGCCGTGCGTGCTCGCACTGGCCAAAGTGCCCTGCAGAGCCTGCCCAGCGCTCCTGCTGCACATGGGGTGCTGGTGTTTTGGGGTTTGGGTAGCTGTATTTCAAAGCCCTCTAAGACAAGCAGAAAGAGCTTTAAGCTTGCTTTAAAAATATAGATAACTGACAGGAAGTCAAAGTTTTTGCTGGTGGGAGGAACAGCTCAGATTGAAGGTGCCTGCGGCCACTGGCCACTGCAGCAGAGTCACAGGCCGTTTAAGCTGGCTTGCAGCAAAGCAAGGAGCTGGCTTAGCTGAGCCAGCAGCTGCAGAAAGGCACAGCATAACAACATCGTTGTTTCGCTTTCTAATTTGTCTGAAATCTCAGCGGGCTGACACCTTCTAATTTGCTGTTTGTTGCCGCTCTCCTAGAAGTCCAGCTGATCGCTCTGTTGGTGCCAGCAGATCAATCTCACAGAAACAGACTTATTTTTCTTCTGGTCTTGAAGAGGTTAGTTTTCCAAACATCTGCACTTACCTGCTGAGCAGAGCAAGATTGCTCTCGCTCATCCGTGCTGCTTGTGCATGCTGCCAGGCACACCCTGGGCAGAGCTGGAAGAGAGACCTGAGGCTGCCCCTGCAGTTGGGTTTTTACTGTGTGGTGGTACTGGTGGGAGAGTGGCAAGGGAGAAGCACACAGAAAAAATCCATTGAGCTATTTTCAATGTCATTAGTTTTATAGTTTTATTAAATTGAGTTTGGCTGGATGAGATACGATGGGAGAGAGACACAGGGTGGGCTTGCAACAGAGCAGCCATGGAAGGACCCATTGCAGCCCAGCACTGCAGAGGTGGGGCTATCCCACCTCTTACCCCAGGAAAACTTTCCGTAGCATCATAGAATCATAGAATGTTTTGGGTTGGAAGGGACCCCTAGAGGTCATCTAGTCCAACCCCCCTGCAGTGAGCAGGGACACCGCTAACCAGATCAGGTTGCTCACAGCCCTGCCCAACCTGGCCTTGAATGTTTCCAGGGATGGGGCCTCCACCACCTCTCTGGGCAACCCGTTTCAGTTTTGGCACCTCTAAATTTAAAGACCTGCAAAATCTACCTCCCTGGGAGCATTTGAATATTGCAATCTGTGCATATCTTGTGAAAAAGAAATCTGCCATATTCCAGCTCTGCCACTGTCCCTCTCATTGAGTGCAAACGTGCGTTGCCCATCTCCTTCCCACTGCTCCAGCTTCGTACCAAGCTGGATCACCCGCACCACACTGCTCTGTGCTCAGGTAGCAGGAGATGCTCCAGCTCTATGCATTCGTGACATTTGTTGCCATCCTGTAGGGCACAGGATGAATTTTGCATGTCAGGTGTCATCTGGCCTTCATGGGACCATCCTTCACAGGGAAGGAGGGACCTGCTGCAGCCTAGCCCCCTGCCAGAATGGGGCTCAAATGCTGCACGGGGTGGTGGGAGGTGGGCAGGGAGCAGCCCCCTTTTCTCAGGGCCCGCACGGCTCACAGCAAAGCTTTGCTTCCTTCATCTTAAGAAGAGTCAGGAAGAAATATCCTAGAAGCCCAAGAAATAATCCTCATAAAGGAAGAGCACTTAATTTAGTACTTTTTTTTAAAAAACCCAAGTCATTATTTCCTCAACACCAGAATTTGCTGAAAGCACTCCAAGTCCTGTTTTGCGAGCGCCATGGAACAAAATAATTGCGCAATTAGTAATGCATCTCACACTTTGTGAAATGAAAGATTTTTTACTTTCAACAAGTACAAAATGTGACATTTTGCTTTTCTGTGGTGGGAAAGCACTGGCCATTACTTCTCTCTCCTCCCTATTTTAAGTGCCCTGTGGCATGTAATTAATAAAGATAATAATAAATATCCTCCACAAAGCAGGAGGAGAGGAGACGTAAATGGCACAGACACAATGTCGATAGCTTGGGATTGCCAGAGCAGGCAGAGCAGTTTCCAAATATTAATTATAGCTCTCCGAGGAGGAGCTGTGTCCTCTCCAGCCCTTTCCAACACGCTGCTCCCAGGCACTGTGAAAGCAGGGCTGTTTGCCCAGGGTCGACCAGCAGATCCGTGGCCAAGCTGGGACGGGAGCCCAACTGCTGCCAGCACAGGGCTTGTGCGTGCAGCTACAAGCTCCCAATTACACGAGAGGGTTGCTGTTAATTCAGTGACTGGAGCGATGTTTCCATCGCTGCAGTGTCCCCACGCTCAGCGCTCACAAGCGACTAGCTCGTGCACGCTAATCAATGCCCCTGGGAGAGGGCTGGGAGGGGGAGTGGGATGGCCAAGGGCATCGTGGTATGGAGCAACCAGGTACGCAGGATGCAGGAGCATCATTGGCAGAGCTCTGCCACACTGGGAGCACGCCACTGCTGCTGCCCGAACCCTGGCAGAGCAATGAGGTTTTAGTGTGGACTGGAATGGGGGGGGGGGGGGGGGACCCCCCCAGGGCAATGAAACCCCCGGCGGCCCGGAGAGCGTGGCCGGGCAGGAGCTGGGCACACCTGGGGACAAGCTGCACCAGCATGGAGCAGTGCAAGCTCCCATGCAGAGCCCATGCCAAGGGACCTGCAATATGAAGGAAGGGGGCCCAAGCACAGGGACCATTCAGCTCAGCCCTTCATCACCCCTGGTACAGCTCCAGGCATGTTTCATTGACCTTTAGCTGCAAATGAGTGCCATGTAAGCAAGTTGACTTAATTATATGTCTTTACATTTCTTCCCATACTATGCCATACCCAGCCCAGCTGTGAGAAAGGCAGTGGGGATTTAATTCTGGAGCTGCATCTCTGTCTTGTTGGTTCCTGGGGCATCTCTGGAACCACCCCTCTCCCCTGCACACTTGGGCTCTGCTGAGCCTGGCAGCTCGGTCGGCTGTTTCCATGGCACGCCAGCGGTGTTTTGGAGGCAGGGCATAGAGGGCAGCCTGGCAGGCATGTCAGCAGGGGCTTTTTGGTGCATGCTAACGAGATGGTGCCTGGCAGAAAGTGGAGCCAGCAGGGGTGGGCAAGCAGGAGCCGAGAGCGGCTTATCGCTTCTCTGCAGAAAGTGACTCTTGCAGAGACAGTGGCTGCTAAATAAATAAATAAGGCAAACATCAAACACCTCGACTTCCCGCAGTCCCTGGCCCGTGTCCCTGCCTGGGGCTCCCAGCCGTGTTTTCCCCCCCAGCAGCTGATTAACAGAGCAGGCAGCAGCGGGCAGCAGCCAGGGGTGCTGAGATTGCTTTTTGCCCAAAACTAAATTCCCTTGGAAATTAAACATTGCTGTAGTCACAGAAGAACTGGAGTCCTGGGGGCCAGAGCAGGCCTTGTCAGGGTGATACAAGACCCACAGACTATTTTTCCCTGATAAGGAAAGGCTTGTGCTGAGAGAAGGCTGGAGGACAGCAGCCCCAAGGTGCTTGGACCTCTCTGGACGTGAAGCCAAAGGCAAGGATAGCGCAGGACATGGCATGACCAGTGCTGAGCAGCCCCTCGTGCCTGCTGATGTGGACAGATGTGTAACTGCTGAATTGCAAAGCCAGAGCAAAAGCTCTCCCTAAAATGGTCTTTTTCGGCATGGAAAGGGCTCAGGTCACCCAGCAAGAGCCACCCAGCAGGCAAGGACCCTCCTGGCTTGGTCCTCCTTGGATGAGCTGCTGCTGCAGGGCAGTGTTTGCTGAGGAGCACTGGGAATGGGGGTCACAAATAGGGTGCAAGGGGCTGGGGTTGCATGGTTGGGGTGTGGGGGGAGGGAGAGGAATGCATTGGGCTGCCCTCACAGGCTCCTCTCCTGGGCTTTGTCCCCAGTGCAGAGCTGGTGGTTGGGACATGGAGTCCAGTTGGTTTGCACAAGGTTTGGGTGAATCTGGGCTGCAGGGTAGCCATGTTCGCCTCTATTTTTGTAAGGGCTCAAAGATCCTGCTGGAGAAATGTGCCCTCTCACCCCTTCACAAACACACACAGCGCTTTGCTTCTGCAAGCACATGGAGCAGGGCTGGCGTCAGCAAAAATGATCTATCCTCTTTGACCTTAGCATCAACAAAGGCCAACTAAATAAAAGGAATATCTTCCCTAAAGACCACGAAGAGGCACAAATATTGCTTGAATCTTAGGCATAAACCAGAATCCTAAACACGAGCGGACACTAGGAGGCAAGGAGAGAACTAGAGATCTGGCAGGGAACACCACGGGGAGTCCAGGTGCAGCTGCCAGCTGCCTGGGTGCCCATCACACCAGGGATTGGCCAGGAGACCTCTCCTTTTAACCTAAAAACACAGCCTACCCCACGAGACCAGGTCTCCAGGCAGGGAAACTTGTAACAGGAAAGATGGGGATGGAAGAAACAGTCACAGGAACTACATAAAGAGAAGAAGTCTGAGTACTCAAAGAAGGCTGGATCAACAGCCCTCAACACAAAAGCCTACCTGTAGCATTTCTGCACTCCGTGAAGGCAAACAGAGTCAGTAATGCCTCTTCACATTGCTACCAAGCATTGCCCATGGAGGCTGACCAGCTTTCCTTCCCTCTGGAGGGGAAAAGGCAATGGTGTCCCAGTTACCTACCCAGGACCTACTTTAAGCTTTTTTTTTTTTCCAATTGCTGTACATCATTTTGGGTTCCCCAGCCTGCATAGAGCAAGTTCCTCATCTCCTTCCACCTGCTACACTGTCCATTTTCAATTTGCAGGTCACCTCACCTGGCTCTCGTGCTGGGCAAAAGCCAAGCTGCATCACAGTCTTCTGTCTTGGTCTTGTCTTCTAGCAAACTTTTTCTGGCTCCACAGATTGTATTTCAGGCCTGATGTGAAGCTTCACTGCAATCCAATCAAACCAACAGTCCCTGGTTGGATATTTCTTTTCTGGAAAAGCCATTTCCAGTGATGTTATCATTACAGCAGACTCAGAGGAGAAACCTTACGAGGCGCCTGAGGATTTTCATGCTAATGAGTTCCAGTCCATCATCAGTTCCTCGCTGCTTGTGTTTCACCCGCCTGTGCACAAAATCAGTGATTTCTCTTGTAAGATCTCCTTCATTCACCATCTCTTGCCATCCTGGAAGGACCTGATAATAGAATGGAATAAAAAGAAAAAAAGATTTTACCCCCAGATTAAGAGATATCAGAGTCATAAAAACAACGGAGATACTTTGTGCCTTTCTTCCAAGAGGTTTGTGCCACCTTATGCACTTTTGAGATGAGCCACAGGGAATGGGAATGAAGATCATAGTCTCTGTTGTACAACTGACCAGGAATATCAGGTGACTGAGAGCTCAGAAAACCTGCTCAAGGTTTCAGAAGGAGCTAGAAGGACCAAAATATCTTGAGAGGTTTCCACCTGATTACAGGAAAGTTGAACACCTGCTTAGTACATCTCTTTCCCACTGGCCCCAGCTTCAGTAGTGATAAAATCCACATGCTTCTTTCCATTCATAAAAATCTCCAAACCCTTTCTCCAGAAAGGCAAAACTAGGAATGGTTGTCCCTCAAGTGGTTGTTATCAATGGGTGCTGAGGAGGATGAATTTATCCTGATGATAAAGTTATCATCTCTAGGATGCTTTCCCAGGTGGTCTACAGAGGACCATCCAACCTGGTCCATGGCCTTGCTTGATACCCACCTGCTTGCTATTCTCTACAACATTTTGCCTTTTGAGATCAGCAACAATAAAAATCTCCACAGAACTCTACTCAGAGGGTAAATACTGTTCTCTGAGTGTCTCTGTGTAATGGTGCACGCCAAGCACTGCCTGGTACAACCCACCTCCATCCCACCTCCATCCCACATCCCTCCCCATACCCTCCCCTCTAGAGCAAGCTGGGCTTATCAGCCTCCTTCTAATGATGCTCATTCTCTCCTCAGTTTCTGGAAGGAGGGCGAAATATGGAGGGTCATCTTCTGTCTTGCAGTCTCTTAGGTCTTCACGCTCCTATTTCTTTCCTTCCCCTGCCTCATCTCCTACCCCCACATACCACCATCCTTTGATGAGCTGCGCTTATAAGAGACTGAAGGGGATTTGCCATGTGTCGCTTTCAAAGGTCTGGGGGCAGGAAGCTTTAATTGCCAGATTTTTCACACAGGGTGTTAAAATTTATTCAAGTCACTTTCTCTGATTTCCCTTTAATGAGATGACGAGTGTGTGTACGAGATAACATTAGGTTCAGTTGGTGGGAAACTCACAGAAGGGTTTTAAGTAATCAGACCAAGAAAAAAATGAAACTCAAACCTGTGCTGGTTCTCATGTCTTAAGAACTTAATTTGCAAATTAATTTAAAGGTAAGGAACTGGGATCATTCTTCAAACATTAGCATGGGTGGTGATCTCCTTTTTAAAGGGCTTTCCTGGGGAAATGGGGCAGGAGATGGGCTTTTGGTGGCAATTGACTTTCAAGACACTTTTGACATTTCTCTAGGAACACGGCTACCCCTGTGAAAACAAAGATGGGGTGAACAGCTACTTGGGGTTCAGCCAGCACTTGAGGAAATGCATTAAACACAACTGTTTGTGCTCTGTTTTACCCAGGTGTGAGCTACTCATCCTGTGCTCCAGCAGCCCCTGCCAGTGCCAAGGCATCGGGGGAAGCCATCAGGGGAAGCAGTGTTCACAAGCCCTGGCATCATGAGCCAGTGACCCCAAGCACACATAACCCCCTTGACAGCACCCAGCTGGAAATGGGACCACATGAGACCATGTGAAGAGAACCCCCACTCTAAACCAGGACACCCTGAAAACATTGAAGCCATTCAGAAAGAAAAAAAAAAGGAAAAAAAGACAAAACCCTGAACTTCTTCCCTTGGCCACCCTGGCTGCCATTCTCCCTCAGCTTCATTTTTCCCTTCCTTCTTTCACTTGGTGCTACTTTCACACTGGATTTTGTTGCCCTACTTTTGTCCAGCCTTCTCCTAGAGATAAGACAAACGCTATTTTCAATTAACAAGACTTGATTGCTGAAAGCAATAGGAGGCAGTTCATTTAGAGCCAGAAAATTAATTGAAACCTAGATGTACATAGTCAGTGTATTGCTGGGAGAGCAATTATCCCAATCATTTGGCCCTTGCCACGCAAGGCGGCAGGCAGCGTCTGCGGTGCCGCAGCTGGGCTGTGCCGAACGGCGCAAGCAGGAGAAGCTCACCTCGCTGTCATCTTCTCTGAAGTTCTTCTCTCAGCTGCTTTTAGCCCACTTTTATCTTGTGAGAGGAAGCTCTCCATGGCTGTAACTGTAAATTAGAGTGGGAGGATGTAAATCAGAGCAAGAGGATGACTCCTGGGAGTTTGGCACCAATGGGTCCCACTTGTTTAGAAACCAACTTTGGTCAGACGCAATGAGATCTTCCTCCTCACTGCTCACCTCCTTTGGGAGGGCTTTTGTTGCCATGTGCAATATTCACCAGCCATCTGGATCCCCTTGCCCTTTGCAGCGCTTACCAGAACAACTGTTTATGGACACACAGTGGGATCTGAGACCTTGGGAATTTATTTTTCCTTAAAATATGTTTACGTGTGACAAACAGCAGAGGGGAGAAGGGCAAAGCAATCAGCCAGTGAAAGAAATATCCCGTCATAAAAGAGATCTTCCATGACTGTTAAGGCCCAAATGCTTTTGGCCCTGCTGTTGTCCAGCAGTCACTGATTGCCAAGGGAGCCGCTGCAGCGACTGCACCACCAGGTGCCTTCACCAGCTGGGCTTGCCCCATCCCATCACCCAGGGGGACATGTCTCCCCGTTCTTATAGCATCAGGGAAAAACCTCAGGATGTTTTCTCTCCTAAAATGGAAAAACCTCAGAAATTGTCCAAACACTGACCTGAGCCATGGAAGAGCACCCAGGTCTGCAAATACTTCCAAGATAACTTGCACCTTGAGCATCTCCTGTCCTTCTTGGCCAGAGACAAAGCACTGCTCAGGGCTTCATGACCATGGCAAGGGGCGCATTTGGGATGTGCAGCACCTGGACCCCAGGTAAGCCAGATCCGAGCAGTGAGGAGACACCACCTCACTCCCCGGGGTCATCCCCAGCCTCGCTGCCATCATCCCACCGCTCTTCAGAAACACCTCGCTAAAAACTTACTGCTGCACAATTTGCATATCAGGGCACTGTAGGAAACAGCCCACCCTTTAACATGCAATCCACCTAGAAGTGGTAAAAAGCAGTAATTACGAGCCAGCCTCTACCGGAGAGGTGACAAACCCACTAAACAGAATCATGTTTTCCCTGCTGCACCTCGCTGCCTCCAAGCCAACTGGCACAAAGACACTACTTTTTTATTCCTGTACAAATTATGCTTTTAAGCCTTCCCTCCCTGCGAAGCGTAGGAGGAGCCCCACGTGTTGGCTCGGTAGTATTTCCGAGGCGGGCTGTTCTCAGCCCAGCACCAGCAAACCTGGTGCTCGTACGAATTTTCTCTCACCTTCGAGAGATGCTGACAACGGGGGCCGGAGCGATGCCCCAGTTACATAGCTGGCACCTCTGAAGGGAGCTGGCACGTTCACAGGGAGCAGCCGAAGCTTATTAAATCAGGAAAGTAACACCTACAGAGTGTCACGGCGCTTACCGCTCCCTCGACACTGTGCTCGCAGCCTCGCTGAGCCTTGTAAGCCGGCTGGTTGGGGACGAGCTCCATCGCAGCTCGTTACAAGGTACTCATTATGCACCGGGGTCTGTTTTATCATCCTTCCCTCTCTCATTTTCTCCTGTCTACCAGCTTACTGTGCCCTTGGCCCCTTCTCCTTCTTGCTTTCCTGCCTGCTTAAATTTCAGGACAAGTTTCCTAGGCAGGTTGAAAAACTTTTTGGAGAGATAATTTGGGGCTAGCTAGCCCAAGAAGGGGAGATCTTTTTTGCCCTTGGCAAGTCCATGGCCCAGTAACCTCACAAGTAGGATTACAAACCCCTGGGACACCACAGAGAAGGTATTTCATAGAGAGGGGCTGTTTCAGTGGCAGTGGACACTACACTGCTGGTAGGCAGCCACATAAATGAAGCTAGAAAAGGTTTCCCACACCACTGAATTCCCAGTTATTCCAGTTTCAGGTCAGCTTTCTCAATAGTGGCTGGCCAGGATCGTGCATAATGTTTCTGGTATCACCAAAGCTTTCTCCAGTTGGAACTCTCTTGCTCTGACCCTTGAATGTATTTGCTTTTTTCCCCTCCTTTCCTTGTTTAAATGTCCATAACATATTGTCTTCTTGGTGGCAAACACCCACATGGCCATCAGCAAGAGCACCCAGATCTTCATCTGCTCTTTCCAGCACTAGGTAGTCTTGCAGTCAGCCCCCTTAATCATGAACCACTGCTTTTCATCCCGTATTTCTATCCTCCAAGTTTGAAGTCTTTCAATTATTCATGTGAATTAACAGCAGTTGCAAGATAAATCCTTCAGAGAAACTATATACATACCTTTCCTTCCACCCAGTTATGCTTTGCAGTACAACTCATTATCTTCTCTTAGATGTCTCACTTTGACAACTCTTCTTTTATAGTCTTCATTTTAGCTAATGAGCTCCCCCACAAAATCAAATGTTTTTGTGAAGCTCATTTACATTAAACCTACCACACCTCCCTCACTTAGAAACACAAGCATCTTCAGGAGAAAAACGGGCAAACAAAACAAATCACAGCAGTCTGTCATGCTCTGCTTTTGGGAAAGCACACGGGGGCAGACTGCTTGCAATGGTTTGGTTGTCCCACTCTGGCCTGGAGCTATGCCATTTGCTCTCCCTGCCACATGGCACTGCCTGGCACACTACAGTTACCAAAAAGGAATTCCTGGCCTGGGAAGTAGCTGGTTTCTCTCACTTGAGAGCATGCATTTCCGAGTTTTTCCTCTGCTCAGTGTATAGAAGTCCTCTCTTGCTGTGCCCCAATTCCCTTTAATATTGATGTCATTCCTCCCCCCCATTTGCACCAGTCTCCTGTGAAGCCCCAGGCACATTATTGAGCAGTTTCCAAGCTCTCTCTTAACCCCTTTTAATCTCCCTCCCATTATCCCTGCACAGCAGTCTCCTGTCTCTGTCAACAGCTGAAGAACTTCTTGCTATTGAAGGGATTAACCACCAGTCCCATAGCCCGGGATAAGGAAGATTTATTTCCTATACACCTGCTTGGAGATGAGCTCAGAAGCCAGAAGGCATTGAGAGTGTTTCCCCTCCTACCTGTGGTATTAAAAGCAAGAGAGTGCCTTTTCTCCCATCTCCTCCATCAGCCCAAGAGAGGATGCAGGCAGTGATTGATTGCAGAAACCCCCCTGCACTAAGGCAGCAAACTGCCTACCCCAGCCCAGCTCTCCCAGCACACTTTTATAGCTCCTGGTAATCAACCAGTTCCTCCCGGTCTGGCTCAGCTTTGCAGCTAATAGCCTTCAGACACAGTCCTTTGCACCCCACCATCAGGCAACATTGGGAACACCAGGGATGAAACCGTGTCCGGAAAGCCATCCCTGTGCCCCTTGGAGAGAACTAGTGCTGCTGTCGTGAAGTCCTAGCTAATCGTAAGACCTGGCAGGCTGGACTCAGAGCAGTTACTGTAAAGCTACAAATCTGGGCTTTGCTTCTCTTAAGCCTGAAAATATCTTTCTGAATTAACATTTTGGTCCCTTCAAGAAAGACAACGGAAAGAGAGGGAGGCTGAAGTGGAGTTTCTCTTGCCTTACTGCATCAAACCACAGGCTTTTCCCTTCCTCTCTGACCTGGCACAAGGTCATGGCATCACAAAACCCCTTTAAAAAACCATGAGGGCTTGCAGCGTGGGCATGCCCCTGTGGTTCTGGAAATACTGAGCTCTGGGCTCCATGGAAAGGTCAGGATGGTCTTGGTGGGGTGACCTGCTGGCTGTAGAAGAGGGGAGCCCTCTGGGAGCCAGGAGACCAGGCAGTGACCTGTCTGTCTGAGCTTCTTGTGTAGCCCCAATCCCATGGGAATCTTTCCGTGCCTCAGTTTCCACTTTTCAGAAAAGGGACTTTTACAGCCCTTTCTGTGCAGATTACTGTGAAAGAGGACCCAGGAGTCACTGGGGTGGTGTTCAGGCTCTTTTAGTGCTTTTGGGATAATGAGCAAATGTACTAAAAAGATGGCATATGGTCTGTGAGGGGTGGGTAGATTTCTCATACACCAGAGCGAAACACTTCTTCAAATGAAACCGAAGAGCTGATCACACCGCGGTCATGTCACTGTGTCAGGATCCTGTCAAAATGGATTGCAGCATCGATGGAGATATTTGACATCTTCTGAATTTTGCCAGATGTCTGGTGAGGTCTCAGAGAGGGTTGTTAGAGCTTAAAATTTGCTTATGAGTCTTCGGGAATATATGGTTTGTGGCTGCCAGGGTTGCAGCTATAACCCATCTCCCAGCAGGGATGCCAGTGGTCGGCCTGGGCCAAACTGGCCACAGAGGGGTTAAATTCGATTTCCCTTCGATTGCTCAATGAGTTCGATAGTTTAGTTGTTTTCCTTTGGAAAGAATGATTAACAGCACCAGGGATTGCCCTTTCATCTTGTCCTATGGATTACCACACTAAAGGGAATTTATAGTGAGGATATAAAGGTCCTCACATTTCTTTCTCCAAAGAGCTGCTCTTTGTGCTCATCTTTGATTTTTTTGGGCGGTTGCTGCTTTATTTTTAAATGGCACACAGATGCACACGTGTGCAAACACACCTGCACAGGATGCTTGCTTTGAACGTATCAATTGCTGCCCATTTAGAAAGATCAATGCTTTCTCTTAAAAGGCCTTATGAGGTTAGATTGTTTCCAAATATCTCCCAAATTATCCCCCAGCCAAAAAGTACATCAGCCACTAAGAGCAGATACAATCCACTGTAAATCATCTGCTTCCTGAGAGGGAGAAAGTTGTACCAGGTCTTTGCTGTGTCTCTTCCTACTTCTCAGCTGAACCAGGACTCCAGCTTACAGTGACCAGTGGCAAACGGACACACTTCAGCACACAAATGGGAAGGAAAATCACAACAGCCTTTAGCCGGTCTTTCCCCATGTTTATTAGACTGAAATTAGAAATGCTGATGACCACTGTCAGTTAAAACCCCTGAAAAACAGAGAACATGGAAACCTCCTCTGTGGCAAGTAAACAGTCTTGGGGTCATCCAACACCCTTTGCAAGACCGTGTGGGCAGGATGGTGCTGGTGTCCAACAGCATTGCAAAATGGGGGGCAGAAGGGCCCCCCCCGGGCTGCTGACCCCCATTCCCTCCCCTCCCAGACCCTGTGGCACAGCCTATGCTGCCTGTGTGCCTGCCCTTGTGTCACCCTTGCCTGCGTGAGCAAGGTGGAGAGAGGAGGAAGGTGACGAGGATGAACATGAAATACAGGTAAAATGGGCTGACTGTTAGGGATTTTCTCTCTCTTAAAAAAAAACAAACCAAAACAAAAAATCGCAAAAGACATCCCCAAACCTAAGTTAGGAGATGCTTTATTCAGAAACCTTCCTGGAAATCTCAGTTATTGCCTAACCAGTAATTGTGGTCCATTTGGAGGTGGCCCTTGGCTGCAAAAGGTACCTTCAGAAAGGGTTTAATCCTGCCCGTCTGCCCTCCCTGTGGGGTTGTGCCTCCGTGCTGTGGCTTCCCAATCACAGCCCTTACCCGGCTCCACAGAGGAGGGGCAGCAAGAGGTCGTTATCTTTTAATAGTAATAATATTCAGCACTTAGGCAGGTGTTGGAGGGCTCAGTTGAGCCTTTAAGAGGACCCTGCTCGTGCTGAGTGCCAGCGGGTGCGGGGTTCTCCTGTTCCCTCCTGTGCTGCCATTGCTTGCTCACAGCAGCCGGGCATGTGTGGTGTGGTGGCCTCGACCTCCTCCCCATTCCAGCCCATCTGACTCCAGGATGGAGGGGACTTCAGCTGAAATCACCCTCGAGGGGGACTTGGACCTCAGCTTTGCCCAGACCCTCTCCATGTCCAGCACTGAGCTGAGCTGTCTGTGGGGCGATGGTGCGAATCACCTGGGGCAGGTAAAGGCTCATAGCAAATTCCCCCCTCTCTGTAGCAGGAGGATGGCAGTGAGCGTGTGGACCCCTGAGAGCTGCAGTTTAGCGACATGCCGGTGAGGTGCATCACATCTGGGCTGCCCCCAGGAGCTGGGAAATGCCCCACCAAGGCAGCAGCCACCACCGTGGGGTCTGGGTTGGGAGATGCTGCTGAAGTCGTTCCATGGGACAAGCATGTGGCTGCAGGATCCCCTGTATCCCAGCTGAGAAGCACCAAGCCACAGCTACCTCATTACCTGGGGGGCTCAGGCGTTGGCAGATTTGTTGTCCCTACTGCAGTGATGCTGCCTGGGGGTGTGAGGGATTGTTGGTACCAGACATCCCTGCGAACCTATGGTGGGGTGAAGGTGGGGGTAGCAACCCACAGCTGCTAATCTCAGGGCTTAGCTCAAGCCCATCAGTGATGGTGGCTTCCCTCGAATGCAGTGGCTTTGCAGAGCACTGCAGTGGGGGTTTGTAAAGCCGTGCTGCTAGGAAAAGGGACATGCCACCTTCCCTGCTGCTGTAGCATGGGCCCCTGCCACTGCCCTTCTGGTGTTAGCAGAGAGAGCTGGACCAGCCCTGGAGGGAGTCAAAACACTTTTGCTTTCATTATTTTGATTTATTTTTGCCTTTTTTTCCTTTTGTTTGGAAAGTTGTCCCAACCCACTCTGCAGCTAACGGTGGCTGGAGTCTGTGAAAGGGCATCAGCCATGCTGGAATCACTCATTTCCACCCCTGAGCAGGGCTGCACTGGTCTAACTGGGTTGCGCGGCCACCCACCCACCCGTGACCGGGTACGCTCCTGCACCTACAGACTGCTCTGGTCGTGCCAGATTCTTGCACAAGAGATCTAGGTCCATACCAGCTTAAACCACCCCAGGGCTTGGCTGCCAGAGCGGAGGATCTTCTTGCTCATTTTTTTGGTGTACTTTTGTTAAACTGGATGTGCAATGAGCTGAGTGAGGGCTCAGCAGCATGCACAGGGGTGATGGTCAGGGAGGAGGGGAGAGGAGGCGAGAGGGCCCCCAGAAAATGGTGCCGTTCCTCCAAACCCTACGGATCACTTTGTAGTGACGCTTACAGATGACGAGCATTTTCTTTAACAAATATGAATCCAATGGATTAGGACTGATCTAATTATGCATTCTGCATTAAGCTGATGCTCTCACTGTCTGCGGCTGCTAGCATAATTAAACTTAATGTACTTTTAATGATGTCTTCTTAACTCATGCATTCATATATGATTAGAATCAAACAGGACGAGCTGTCACAAGTCTAGGAGAGCTCTTTCGGCAGCTCCTGATGGGACTCATGTTGAAATATTAATAATGCAGATTTCAAGGTTAACAACATTGGTTTTGAAGTGAGGAAAGCTTGTCACACAGTTTGAGCTAATCTGAAGCAACAAAACGGCTCCCCTTTCAAGTTCAGCCTCTTCCCGTCTTGCACATGTGCTCCTGGGAGCAGGGGAATTTAAATTTTACTTGGTAAAGATGTCATTAAGTGAGCTGGGCTCTGAACAGCAGCTACCAAAGAAGCTGGGACAATAACTCTGTGGGCACCTTTTGGGGGGTTGCTGGGTGCTCTGTCCTGGCATGCTCAATCTTTGCTCCTCTTCCCCTTTCCTGCTGCTTTTCATTGGGAGCAGTTTGTTCTAGGGTCTGGCAATCAGAAGGCAAACTCTACTTCTGTCTCTGCTTCTATTTGTCCAAGTGAAATCAGGCTGCGCTCCCCCTCCCGGCCTCTGTCGGCTTTGTCAGTAACCTCCTCAGCACAGGGCATGTGCTCCCTTGAGCTCTGCACCACCTTGTGCACCGGCGCCGGATGAAACCTCGGCATCACTGCCCTGGCTCCAGCAACCTACACAAAGCAGTTAACAATACCGCTATGAAATGTTTGGGGTTTTTTTCTCCTCCTTTTTCTGTTTTTATGGATTTTTCTCTTTTTATCGGCCCATGGCCTGGCAGACAGGCTGTCTTTTGAGTTCCTCAGAGGAAGTTGTGAAATCGTCTGAAATCCTTCCAATGGGAAAGCATTGATTTATTACACTGTAATACTGATGCGAACAATACTGTGTACCTTTAATCTAAAAAGTCAGGTCTTATATAACACAACATGCCATTAGTCTTGACGCCAGCTCGAAGAGAGGAGGAATTTCTGCCAAAGGGATCCAGAGAGCATGTTAACCAGCCTTGCAGAGTAATGAACATACTTTGTGGCTGTTACATTATACCATATTGATCCTGAGGAATGAAAAGCTACCTTGACAGCTAATTTGGGCCATCAAAGGCTTCTCTTAATATCTGTGTATGCGTGTGTGTGTGTGTACGTGTACTATATGATTAGTGCATGAGAAAGGAATGTGAAAACACTGGCTAATTACACCTCTCAATATCCCTTCTGGGGTGGGGATCACTGTGTTTCGCTGCTCTAGAGACAGCTCTCCCCTTGCGCACGTTTGGCAGGTGAGTTCACTCAGGTACCAGCTCGGTGGAGATGACTCCCAGCACCCTGCCTCTCCCCATCCCCGAGCCAGTGTGCCTCCTGGCAGCCAGAGGTGCCTTCCTCAGGACATGTACGCACCAGCAAAAGGGGGATTAGCCTACGTGCCCTGGGAACAGCCAGATAACTTAGCACTTGGCAAGGCTGTGGCTCCATATAACACCTCATTTGCAGAAGGGCTCCTTGCAGCCCGAGTCCAGCGTGATGGGTTGTGGGATCACTTCTGCCCAGTGCAGAACTGGATTCACATCTCTGCCCCCATCCCAAAGGAAGGCGAGTTCATTTGCTTTCTGAAGTTATACAGTGATCCAGACTTCTCCGAAATGAGACAACAACCATGTACATACCCAGAGCCTCCTGCAGAAGAGTAGCTGGCAGTGCTGAGGGTGGGATTGATATATAGATGAAGGAGAGAGGGGGATGGACAGAAGGGAAATGGGAGGTGATGCTGCAGGTCAGGGCTGAGTGGAGAATCCCAGAGTGGGAATGGTCAGGATTTTGATGGAGAGATCAGTCTTGAGCTACCCCTCCATGCCTAGGAGAACCTTTTCCAGGTACTTGCACACTAAATTCATCCCTCATACACTCAAACCATCAGGACCAAGTGCCTGGAAAAGAACAGAGCTTCTCTGTGTAAGAAGGAAGCTGGGAGGGCAGCCAGCTTTGTAATGGAGCTGGAGCGACATGGAGCCCAGGCAGTTTTGTCTGGCACTGTCTGGCATCTTTTGGGCTGGGGTTTGCATGTGGATTTTGCCCCAAAAGCTCTGCTCTCCTGCAGGCTGGTGAGCAACGGTGCATGGCACAGTGACCTCCTTGCATTTCTATTGATTAACTGGGTGGTGGAGATGCAAGCATGGGGGCTTCAGCCAGCAGTGGGCTGCCAAGACAGAAAACCAGCACTGGTGGCTGACAAATTGATTTGTGCCCACAGGCAACACAAAGGCAACTGGGGAATCTGTGTTTGAGAGGTCAGCAGCTACAAGAGCCTTCAGAGAACAGGCCACAAA
>BOSO01000707.1:103739-116239 GCA_018403395.1 Gorsachius goisagi
CCTTCCAACCTGAAACCTTCTATGATTCTATGATTGAATCTGGTACCTTTGCTGGTGGGAAGTACCTGCACCTATCTCCTCCAGTCTCCGAGGTGGTGTTTCAGAGCAACCTCCACTAGCTAAGAACCAGTCTGTGCTTTTATTTTTCATGCCATGGCAGTGAAGAGTACCAGCAGTGTCCTAAGGGTACCACACACAACTGTGATGTGTCATCTGTGCCTCTGTGGTGTACCAACATCTTAGTTAAAAACCCCCACAAAAATGTTCTCTTGGGGACCCAGAGCCGTGTGTGAGTCTTGGGTGACTGACCATGTCATTGAAAGCTGAGCATGAGCCTGTGTCCACAGTGAAAACTTCCCCTTGTCTCCCAAAACTTTTGATGGAGATACGTGGTTGAGTTGCTGGAGCTGAACAGGTTAGTGGTGCCCACTGGGTTACAGCAAACATTGACGTGTCCCTGCCCCGTCCCTTCACTGAGCTTACATGAGTAAGTTCTCCTTGCATGTGATGGCAGGTAGGCATATGGACAAACAAGTTCAGCCAAATGTTTTTTGAGCATCCCAGCTTTGTGTCCTGATGTCATCCTACAGCAAAGGGACAGACTGGGTGATGCATCTGTTCCTCACCTGCTGCACTTCAAGATTCAGTGGGTTTTTTGCTTCAATGACTGCTGAAGATGGTTTTGAATTCTTGCTGGAGTCTGTCTTACAAGGAGTATTTGCTTTAGCCACTAGGAGGGAATTTTGTCCTGTTTAATGCCCAGAAATAAAGGAACATTTCTTGCACATTTCTGCAACCTCACTGGGAACGAAGAGTGAACCACTGAGCAAGAAGAGTGTTTTGAGGGAGGATCCAAGCCCACAGTACAGTACTGGATGCCTAAGCAATTGTGGAAGACCAAAATGGGCTGATCCAGCATAGCCTGCCCATGGGAAACCTCTCCTTCAGGCCCCATTGACTGGGAGTCTCTTGTGCTTTGAAGCCTGAGGGTTCACAGCCCCTTTCAAAACGTACTAATTCTGGCCCTTGCTGACTCTAACTTTAAAACTTACCAGTGGGTAAAAAAAAACCCCTTGTGAACGTTGGAGATCTTGAACCTGTAACCACGGCCCTGTGAGGTGAGCTGGGACACCTGGTCCAAGGCACTTTTGTGTCTCAGCTTCCCCAGCCGATAAACGGGAGTGATGATATGGGGAAAGGAAACCCTTCCAGATCTGTGACAGCAAGCTATGGAAGAACGTGACATTAATGATTATAGTTGACCTCAACAGCTGTCAGCATCTGCATAAATGTCCAAGGCCCTTTAAATCCTACTCTTTTTCCCCCTTCAACAGACTTTTGGATGAGGAATTTAGCAGAGTAATTGTGTGAAAAGTGAGTGAGAAACATCTTAAATGTCCAAGCCTCTGAAACAGCATGGGAGCTCCTAGGGAAGCTGATCCTGGTGAGGATTTTTGGACCAGTGCTGGTTCTGAATTATCTCTGAGCTGACCATGTCTTCTCTCTCTGTAAAAACAAGCTAAAATCCTCTAATAGCCCTCCTCAAAAAATAACCCCACAAGACTCCAAACGAAGCAAAATCATTAACTTTGAACCCAATGAATATTTAGTTTCCTGACTCTTGGGTAAATATTAGATAGATTCCCAATTTCAACCTGAAGCAGTTTATTTGGCTGCTGTTCACAAGTCAGACACAGCAATAATCAAGGAAATCTCGTTTGATTCAGGTTGGGTAATATTGCCTGAGGGGTAACATCATTTTCATTTCCATACATCCAGCACTGGCACAAAATGGCATGGACAGGTATGAAAAATGGATCATGGATCCTTGGTGCTAAAATTCCAGCTGATAGTTCCATTTTTGTGTAAATAATAATTACCAATTAAAATGTTGCTTGAAAAAAAGAGAATGTGAAAAGAAAAACACTGTTGCGTTTGATAAAGCAAAATCCTTTGCAGTACTGCCAAAAGAAAAAAAATAGAAAGAAAAAACAAAAGAGAGTTAAAACAAATATAGCTGTTAAATAAAAGATCCAGGTACCAAAGAGCAAAATTTAATGAAAGCCAAAACTGTTAAATATGGATTCCTGTTGAGAAAAAATGTCAATGTCTTTAAGAGTTTTACCATTACTCTCTTTTTAAGAAAAGTGTAGTAAAAATACATATTACAAGTTAACATTTTCCACGCTTTTGTCCTATTCATCTTTTTTTCTCTTTTTCTTTTTTTTTTTTTTTTTTTAACTCCTCCACTGATCAAAAGCCTTTCAAAACTGCATCTCACATCTTCACGTCACGGGCGGCCAGTCCTAGCACAGATGCATTGCTTCTCACGAGACCGTCTGCCTGCCCGGCTGGGCTCCCCTGCCAGGGCGACCTGCTGCCATGCGGTCCTGTCTTCGGAGGAGGACGGGGCACCCATGAGTCTCGGCAGCCAGCTCCCACCGCAGGCGCCCAGCGGTGCACGGCTGTGGCAAGGTCCAGGACGCGGCAAGAGCTGGGTCAGGAGATGCATCCGAAGGCTCTGGGCATGGAAACAGGCTAGCTTGTGGGATGCTTCCAGTGTGCTAGCACTTCCACAGAACTGAAGTTAAAATTAAGAAAAGCGGATTAAAAATCATGATAACCAACACAAAGTGACCTGAATAGGTGTTTGGAGTTGCTGATAACAGAGTTCATGTTCGGTGATGAGAGTTGAAGATCACGAGGGTTTCCAGTGGTGGAGAGAGGAAAACATTGGCACAAGACATGCTGTGCCCGAGCATAGGACCTTGACTCTGACTTGCTGGTCTCCAAAGTGTCGCATGACAAGTGGGTAAATGAAACAGATACTTCAGACCAGGCTGGTGTTAAAGGTGGTAAACGTATTGCTCTGCACATTCGTACACTAATGGAAACTGGTGTTCAGGCAGCTTCCAGCTGTGCTTATGGACAGCTGCATAGACAGATCCTCCTCATAGACCTGTGCCAGTCATTTGCCTGCATCACTTTCTCTTCATCTGCCTCCCTTCTTTTCCTGCTCCTCTCTTGCTACGTTGCAGAAAAAAAAAAGAAAAAAAAAAAAGAGAAAAAGCAGCTCAGAACACTCCAATAGCAGCTCAGTCCCCAGACAGATATTTGCTGGGTCCTGTGAGAAGCTTTGAACTTTGCCATCAGTGATGGATCTGTGAGATGGGACAAGGCTAAGTGGGTTCACTGTGGTCCCTGCCCCACAGATCTCTCTCTCTCCAGATGCTCCCCCGGGAATCCTTCACTTCTGGGGAGGTGTCTCAGGCCCGCCAGGGTGGGAAGCATTTGTCTGTCCATGCCAGTGATTCACAGAACAAACCTTTTGTGTTGTTCTGGAAAACCAGCCTTCCCCCTTTGATCTCCACACCTGTGGTTGGACTCCCAGCTGCCCGTCTGCAGTGCGGGTTTCTGCAATACTGAGTCTGGGGTCAGCAACCTCCTGGCTTGTGGATGCTTCCCCCTCCCTAAGGATACATGAGTGGGAATCTGCTACTTTTGACTTTGTACCCAGACAGGCCACAACTTGATGGGAAAGCTGAGATTGACCAGCCCTGATGCTGTCGAATGTCATGGACACTTGAATGAAGCTCTTGTAGGGTCTCCTTGGTTTGCTTCAGCAGTTCCTTCCAGGAAGCCATTCTGACCAACTATCTACAAAATGTCCCTCTTAATTAGAACAATGGCCATAAGGGGATTTCAGAGCAAAAAGGCAGGGATATTCCCATTGCAGCCCCATGACTTCTAGCATGTTTTACTGGTTAATAGGCAGCCATCTAGAACTGGATGTCTTGAGATGGTCTATTCCTGGCTCAGGGTTGTTCCCTTATGTGACCACCAAAAAGGGAGCATACACAGAAGCTAAGCAATGAAGAAATGGTTCACAATTGCTTATTAGCCCCCAATAACCTAGGCAGGAGAGTCGCACGTGAGGGGAATGCGGCATTTGCTTTCTCTCTTCCATAAGCAGCAGCTGACCATGATCTTAGACCAACCATCTGCTCTAGTCTGCCACGCATGACGCTCTCCACTCCAGGCACATGATTCTCCTCTTGAACCGCCACTCATCATCTCTGGAAGAATTATCACTTTGTCCTCAGGTTATCTGGGGTTTCCAAACTCACTCAGGAGTTTGCCCCTGTAAAACAGCCTCATGTTTTTTGTTCAGGTTCTTCCTTGCATCAAGTCCTTCCCGTTGCAGGGAGAGCCATCTGCAGCTCTGTCTGCCTCGTTGCAATAACTCCACAGCCCGAGTTCACAACAGAACAACGGAAGGTAGAATCACGATGGACAAAAAGGATCAATGCTGATGCCCTGCAGGGAGTTCAACTTGCCATTTATCAGATTTTCTTTTTTGCTGTTAGTAGCTCAGACATGGTTTGCATCCCAAACTAAACCAGATTGAAGGACTGAGCAGGGAAGGGGGAAAGGGCTGATGTTACCCTGACACCACAGGAATTAGTAAGAAAAAATATATATATTGCACACACTAAGACTTATTAACAACCAAGTTAAAACAAAATGGCATAGTCCTCATTAGTGTTCCACTGGTTCTTTGATCAGGGACGGTTCACGAGTCTGTTAAATCCCATTACGCTCTCCTTATTGCAGTACAGACCTGTTTCTGTTCTCCTGCCTGTGGATCTGTTTGCAAATAAAAAGGGAAATAGATTTGATTTCCTTGAGAAGACCCATCCAATTGTCCCTTCTGTCAGCGTCATTTGTCTTGTTGGTGTTGGGTTCGTTTTTGGCTCTGGAGGGGGTGGAGTTGGGCTGCCCCTGCTCTCACCCAGGCAATGGGTCAAAAGGCCAATTATAATCCCGTAGCTCCCAGGGACATGCCGGTGCTGTGGCTCATGCACGGGATCGTCTGCATGGATTTGGGGAAATCGTGGCTGACCACACGTCCGTTTTCTCCACTGCCTCCTGCTGCAGCCGGCCTGGGAAGGGTTGATGTCCGTATGGCTTCGTTGATTGATTGCTGTGGGATTAAACAAAAACCCTTTTAGGAAGGACGGGGGGGTCTCCCCCTGTCCTTAGCAATGTTGGAGAAATTACAATATAAACCAGTGTTGTCTTTCTGCCACTGTTCTCTCCCTCCTTGTCTCCATTCAGACTCTCACTTTCTGCATGTCCCTACTGCATCTGCTCTGTTAATTCGCACCTCTTCTACATTCAAAATTAAATGTTTCAGCAGTATTTTGGGGCATAAAGCATACGTGCCATATGCAAAAACTATTCAAACTCTACAACATAAGAACAGTCATCCTGGATCTGAGCAGAGGTATTATACACACTTCCCCCATAGATATGCTATTACTACTCCAGTGCTGTTATGTATGGTGGACTCTGACTCACTGCAAGCATATGTTTAACTCTCCTCATGTGAGAAGTTGAGCATGTGCCTATGTTTTTGTCTACAGCGATGACTGAGGTAACCAGGAAATGCAAACCTAATTCAGGAACCCAAATCTCATCTTCCTGTTCCAGATACCGGCCAAAACGTTTGCTTTCAGAGATCTAAGGAAACCCCCTGTTTGGAACAATTAAACTAAGAGGTGGAGTTCACTTGGTTTCTTTGCCTTTAAGCTCTCTCTAAGGGCACCATCATCCTTTCTGGACTGGAGTATCCAGGTGAAGAATCATCCAGAAGAGATAAATCTGGCACAGCTATTCAGAAAGAGTCAACTTAGTGCCTTGCCAGGGATGGAGCAGCCTCCTGTGCTGGTGGGATCTGCAGTTCGCCTGGAGGGTCTGTAGGGGCTTGCTGAGCAGAGTTTGGGTTTAGAGGGGGATCTGACCCATCTTTTGGGGCACTTGCATGGGCTCCACTGAATGGCCTTGTGGGGTGGCCACTGATGGTGGGAGCCAGTCAGAGGGACAAGCTTAGAACATGTTAACATTGGGAGCAACAATTCCTTCCCGTAGTGCCTGGTTTTAACGTGGCAAGAGCACTGCAAGCCAACACTGATGCAAATTCGTGGGTCTTTTCTAGCAACACAGGGAAGCCAATACCAGGGCAGAACCTCCTTATGACTAAAACTACGGAGCTATTGCATTCTGACACTCTTTTGCAGTGACATACCTAGCTTTACAGTGTAGACAGCAATTATAATTTAATTTTTGTATATTCAGGGACATTAATTGCTCGCATTATCTTACCCTTGTGCTCAATGTACTTCTCATTGCCAGTAGAATTTTCCAAACCTCAATGGGAAAAGAGCTATTGCACATTTTCAGTGCATTAAAAACGTTATTATTGCTGACAAAACATTAAGCATGTTGTGAAATGGTGACATAAAGCCCAAAGAAACAATTCCTTATCTTCCTTTTGATTCTGGTTAAGTTTCAGTGCTCAAGGAAGTGAAAATCTCTCTAAATTTTATGAAATTCTCTGTGTACTTCATATACTCATTCTGACCTCCATGCTCATGGGAGAAAGAAAAGGGATGTGTTACTCTTACAGCACTGATCCTGCTGCACCCTCGTACACAATGGTGTCCGTATAAGGGATCACCGCTGGTAGTCATTTGAGGCAAGATGCACTTGTTCCACAGATGCTGCATTGAATGTGTATCCCCAAAGCTCTCAAATCTAATCCACCCTTGACATGATACTCTGAAATTTAGGCACACCAGAATTTAGGGCTGAAACAAATCTCCTGGGTCATAGGAAGCACACTTCTGCCAGATCATGACAGGGTGGAGAAAAAAACCCAAAACATTACAGGAGACATTAGAGGACAATTTCTCTCTAATGTGACCCATAATTCTGAATTTGGAGACCCACATCATCCGTTCCAGGGCAACAACGCTCCGAGCGTGTATCACCATTGCCAGCCTGCAAACGGTGCCAGCAGGGTGCCAGCAAAGGGAACAACAGGATCTGATTCCTTACCGCCCTACCCCAGTTTTGTCTTGCTGTTGACTGCTTGGGTTTGGGGATGATTTTTTTTATTGCAGCAACGGCTGTATTGCACCAACCCCAGCACACTTCATCCATGCTGCACACGCATTGCCATAGTCTGCTTTCTTTAATTTTAAGGAATGGCAACGTGTTCTTGTTACTATTTGTGCTGTGATTTTGCTCTATATCTGGATTTTGAACCAGCATTATGCCACACATTTGACTGTGCATCAGCTCCCCACTACGGCCCACTTGACCCTCTGTTAGCTTCCTCTGATGCTCTTATGCCTGTCTAGCAAGTTGAGTGACATGGTCACTTCGTTATCCCTATGTCTTGGCTTTCCACCCATGGTCTGGGCTGCATCCGTCTCTGAAGGCAGCTTTGGAGCCGGGGTAGGATCAGAGAGAAGGTGTGAAAGGCCGGGGAATGGGTTGCCACCTTCATCCGCTTTGATTCACTTCTGGACTTGTAACAAAACTCGATTAAGGCAACCAGCATGGCTAGTCCGAGCCCACCGATGAGGATATAGAAAACCCCCGCCACATTGCTGAGACTCAGTGCACTCGTCTTGTCCTAGAAGAGAAAGGAGAAGGGAGGGAGGGGAGGGCACGTGGGAAGGAGAACAACAAAATTAATATGAGATTGCTCCAGGAGGGGTGCTGCACAATATAGCAATGTTGGCATTACATCATCTCCCTCTTTAAATGAACAGGTGACATTTCTAAGAGCATTTTCAATTTTTAATTCAGTGTCTAGTAAATCTAATGTTTCCCTCACACAAACAAATAAACGTTTCTTCAGCAATGTGACTCTTTGTAAAGGTTTGGGATCTCTGTTTTTCCATCAGCTAACTTAAATGCTTATTTTACCCAAAATGCCTAGTTTAAATTATTGATTAAAGGAGAAAAAAAAAAAAAATTCTCCGCCTCTGTGACATTTGCTTGTCCCTGATGTCTCGCCTGAAATAACCTGTTCTCTTGGAAATGCTCATTCCTTCATTCCTATATTGTTTCCCCCGCAAATTCTGTTGCTGAGCAACACATCAAAATGGCTGGGTTTTTTCCTTTTTTTTTTCTTTTCCTCTTCAATACCAAGGTTGAGATGACACCTGAGCTGTCCTCAGAAACTCATTTGATTTCTGTGTAATAAGGCAGTTATTTCATATGCAATCAAGAGCCGTTGATGCATGTCTAAGCTAATTATTTGGTTGGCAATAAATAGGGCTATTAATGGACCGCAACTCACAGTCAGCAGCTACATTCGGATTTTACAATTGCCTAATGAATCGTCACGGCTCTCTGGGGAAGAGGTGAGCCTCAGAAAGACTCATTTCACTGCTAGGGAAACTGAGTCCCCCCATCTAACCCTGATGTCACTCAGTGCAGCTCTCAGAAGCTTCTCCTCCATGCTGACCAGGTGGAGTTAGGGTGTTGGGATAACCTGGGCAGCAGCAGGACCCAAAAGCTTCGCTCAGCTCTGTGTGTGCCAGGCTTCTGTTTCTAGGACACGCTTTCTCTATAGTGCAATCAGACAGAGGTCCCCTGCTCCGTGCTTGTCGCTGTTTTGCAATATTGACTCGACACCTATTTGCTGGTACAGATTCCCCAGGGCAAGCCCAAAAGGTCAGTGCAAATCTGTTGGAGTGACCCAGGTCTGACCAACATTGACAGCCCTGCTCCCTGGACATTGGAAGAAAATTGCATATGGATCATTTGAGATGCAGTCACACAGTTAAAGAATAATATTTATGCCTGTAGAAGTGTCTGCAGTTGGGAACAAAGCCTCTGCATGGTTCTTGGTGTTCCCTGCTACTCCATGGACACGTGGACTGGTGGGTGGCACAGCTTGTTCCTTGCCCTCACAGGACACTTGATTCACTTTCTTGGCTTGGCAGGTTTTACAATAAGCAACCCACACTTTTGGGGAAGGACAAGGAAAACTATATTGGAGCGATGTCGAAAGGGTTCAAAACCAAACACCAACATGAGCACAGAAGGTTTTGAGACAAGAGCAGCCTGCCTGGCACCAGCACTGTCTTTCAGGCAAGTACGTTTTGCAAAAGGATTCTGTCTTTTGCAGTATTAGGGTTTGATGGCAAAAAAAGTTAACCCACAAAGCATGAAAACATTTCAATTTCCAAAATTAAAAACACCGTCCTGTTACAGAAGAAAACTTAACTTCTTTTTTTTTTTTTTTTTTTAATTGCAAGAAAAGACGGTTCCAGTCAACAATACTGAAAATATGGGCTTTTTTCTACTGCTCCTTCATCTGGCCCCACTGCCCCCATGAGCTGCAAAGCTTCTGCCCAGCTGGAGCTCTTGCTGCAAGCTCCAGTGCCATGGGGAGCAACTTTCCATCCTGAACCGTCTGCTGAAAGATGCTGAGGTTTGGTGGGGTAACCCCTGCAGAGTTTTGGTCACTGGAAAAAACTCCACAAGTGATCTCATTTTCCATGCCTCACTGATGGACATTGCTGCCAAGAGATTCACTGCTGTCACCGTGTGCATTGCACCGCTGCAGACACGATGGTCGCCGCTGGCGGACAGGTTTGGTTTTTCTCTTGTATAACCTTCGTATGCTGGTCAGTTTGTAATCTTGCCAATGCTTCCTGTGTGCTCTCTGTAATGAGAGATTTCTGCAAATATCCTCTTAATTTCTGCAGTTTCCATATTTGAAGGATTATTTATCTAGTCTTTTATAATCTGCCTTCATGCATTTTTCCCCCATGCTTGGCTGTACGTTTGTTCAGTCATCTTTTCTCCGCAGGTTACTGGGTGTACTTTTAAGCACCAGCTGAAAAATGTAGGGAGTTTTTTAGGGAAGATTTAGAAAAGCGGAGCAATTACCCTGAGAAAACTGGGTTACAACACATCAGGTACTTTGCCTCTTCAAATTCAGTCTGAAGGGGCTGCACCAGCTTCAGACTCCTTGATATCCTAATCTTTTACCTGGCTCCTTAATGAAAAGTGGCTGATTAGCACATGCTTTGTGCTCAGAGAGAAGGATGGGGACAGGCAAGGAGGTGAAGAAGCCTATTTCTCTGTGCCTTACTGATAATTTTCAGCCCATACTTTAACCTTGATTTGACAGAACAGTGAAGATCTCCAAGATATTGGGAACCTCCAAGCTTTGTGTGTGTGAAAAAGAATGACACTGTAGAGAGGTGAAAACCTGTTAATGTTCTCACTCAAATGTATCAGCACAATCCATACCAGGCATCAGAGACTCCACATGGGTCTTTGACTTGCAGCCACAGATCCTTAGGAAACCCAGCTTCCTTGGCTCTGCTGGGCATGGGAATACACAGATTTCAAATTTTATTGGCCATGATATTCTTGTATTTCCACCCCCAGTTTGGAGGTCATGGTCCAACAGGGCACCTTCTCAGCCAGCTGCAACAGCAGAGCAGTCTGGCAGCCAGGAAAGGCTGCTGGTTCTTCATTTCCACTTTCCTCCTGATGGTCAAATTGACCAGTAAGAGAGGAGATGACCCAAAGCAGTTTCCTGCACCACTATTTCATACAATAAATTTCAGAGCTGTTGTATTTTTCTTGCATTCACTTTTCATTATGATTATTGCTATTCTTATTCTTATTGCTATTATTACTGTTACTACTACTATTACTATTATTGTTGGAACAATTCAGGTGAACTGAAAGTTGTCTGATCCAGAAGGCAAAGGAAAGCATGGTGAGGCACAGAGGGGGGCAAACTGGCCAAGAGGGAGATAGCAGCCTGAGTTTCACCTCTGCTACCATAACAAGGTTTCTCCCAAGGAGCCAAAGGCAGAGGCAGCTTCAGCAGGGCACTGAGGAACATGAAACTCTGGGGATGTGGCTGGTGACACAGCCTGCCATCATGAGCTAGACTGCAAAGTGAAATTGCTCCTGCAGTGTCGATTGATTTCTTGCTCATCCTTTCCTTTTTCTTTTTGCTTCCTTCCCTCTCCCAGCAGGACATGCAGAGTCATTCTTTGGGCAGGAGTGGCATCTTATTGCTCCCATCAGCTGCAGGAACAGACCCACACAAAGGGCAGGGGATGCTGCGTGCCCCGCTGAGGCTTTGCCTGCTTTCTGTGCATGCTCCTGCCCTAATAATGCTCATAATAATAATCTAGTCCCCAATTATGCTAACTGCTTGAGAGGACCCTCCCATCCTCTCTGCCTGGGCTCTGTGACACCAGATGCTCTCCTGCAGAGCTGCCCATCACCGAACCAGCTTGTTAGTGGGAGTGTAAATGTCACTGCTCGTCTCCCGCAGCAGCAGAGCGCTGACGTGAGGGGAAGATTGGCAGGTGAAAAGAGAAAGAAAAACCCATCTTTCTGAAAGCCCGGCCTTGTTGCTGCAGCAACCAGGCACCTTCCCGTCTGTTCTTCTCAAACGTGGCACTGTGTCCGTCATCCTCTTTGTCATTATTTATCCTCCTTGGCTGAAAGGCATTAAGGCCAAATTTGCCTGGTATCCCAGCAGGGTTGGTCCTTTCTTTTACCCTGCATGACCAGAGCCCATTGGCAGCACAGGGTGATGGCACCCGAGTTCTTGCGGTCTCCATAGAAGATGAACTGTCCTTAGAGCAGGTGGTCACTCCAGAAATTGAGCTTTTACACCAAACACTGGGCTGATTTTATTAGGGTAAGGCCTGAAGCTTAGTGATGAAGGACACAATGCTGGCCATCAACTCTGAGCACTGCTGTGGGTCTGCCAGGGGATGGGAAGGAGCACATGAATGGCCGGCTGTAGGGATGAGGCTGCCCAGCATGAAAAGACACCTTTGACTTGAGAACCAATCAATTCCCTACAAAGGCAGGGCAAGGTGGTAGTAGGATTTGTTCCCCATTTTTAATTGTTTTTTTTTAAACAAAAGCACAATTCTTGCAACTGGAGAAGAGGATTGGGAGATCCCTGTGGCTCTGATGAAGGTCCTTTAATTGCATGAAGTGATCTGGCTGCCCCTGCAAGCAAATTGCACCTTGCCATTCTGGTCTGGAAAAAAACTACCTTTCTCCCATTGCCTTGCAAAAGGGAAGAGGACAATCACATCCATCTGGCCTGACTTTTAGTGTCCACCTGGTCATTACCCTCCAACAAACCAAGGCATCTCTTTCAAGCCCACAGCACATTTCATAGCCCCCACAAAAAGCTGTCCATCCTGTTCTTGTTCATAAAATGGGGTCCTTCTAGGGAACCACCTAGTTACAGAGTGTGTCTCTCTCTTCTGGTCTTATTTCTGCTGTGGCAAGTAGAGAGGGAGTGCAGGAAGGCTGGGAGACAGCACCAGGAATTGATGGATGGTTTCTAGCTATGTGAAGTGCTGGAGGTGCTTGTGCACAGAGAAACCTCAAGCCTGTGGGAAGGGGTGGCTGCCACAGGTTTACTGCGGGGAGAAGAGCAGCAGGGACGTTGCTGCCTGGTGCAGGACATGGCCTGGGATTTCCCACTGTCTGGCAATGCAGCTGGGGTTGTGATGGTCCTGAGCGCAGCTGCCCAGCACCTCCTGGGATGGCATAACATATCCAAACATTCAGCAAAGCAGGAGTGTTTGCCTCTGGAGTTTTAGTTCAGATCCACTAATGTACCTACTCTTTCTTTA
>BOSO01000707.1:121239-186731 GCA_018403395.1 Gorsachius goisagi
CCTTTAAAGCCAATGCAAGCATGTGAGTGTAGCTCCAGAAAGAATTTGACACTAAGTAAATCATAATTATGTCTGTCTTCTAAAACAGAATACAGGTTAATTAGCACTCTGATGTCTGAACCATCTGCAAAAGATTAGTTAACTAATGAGCCAAAATACATTGCGGCTTCTATGTGGGTACAAGGTGTTAACAAAGTAAATGCATTGCAGTTTCCCTGAGCACAGTATCAGCCATATGATTTTTGGGGCCATGTGCTAAGCATTATGTGTTCTCTTTCCTAGCAAGCTTCGTTTCACTTAATTGTCTCTCTCTTCAGCTCATGGGGAGTAAACAGAACAAGTTGTACTTCATCTGGAGAGTATTTTGATGAAAGACTGAGAGGTCTGGGGTCCTAAAAGAAGGTAGGTTTTTAACAGGGAACATTTTGTCTTTATTCACAGACCCTAGGAAAACCAACCTGTATTTTGTAGGGAACTTTGCAGTCAGGCTGGCTGCTCTAAAGAACTTGCCCTCCCAAGATGTCCATCTCAAAACCCTCCCTATGCCTTGAGTCCAGACTCACATGGGATTTCTTGGTTTTTCTTTCCTCTGTTTTGGATAATGTGGCTTTTTGCCCTCTTTTTGATCACTTGTCCAACAGTGGAGAAGAGCTCCTGCCAGGTAAATGGATGGGTTTTGCAACTGCATGACTATCTCATGTCAGACAGGATCATACATTGAACTAGCTGGTGTTGAGAGGTGTAATTTCTGACCTCCCATCATTGCCTTTCTCAGCCATGCCTAAATACAACTGAATTTTAACATCTGGAGGCCAAAAGATACTCAAAGTGAGATTCACCTAGGAGGAAGAAGCAAGATCTTTTAGCAGCCCAGGAGATCAAATTGATGGCCTGGGAGAGATGTTTGCACCTGCTACAACACATAGAATTATTTCTGGATTTTCAACCTTGTTTTCATTTGTCTGTAGCAACATCCTGGCATTGTGTTCTTATGTAGAAGCAAGAAAAACAATGGTGAACTCTCATTTAGCGTCTCTCTAGGATCTTTTCCTAATCAGCTATCCTTAATGCAGGAAAACTGGTCTAGCTACAAAAGGGACAGGTTGCAGCAAAAATTAAAATATAGCCCAGTTTCTAAAACACGGCCAGGCCTGGCTCACATGTACCTCCAAACCTGGCTCAGAGCTTTTTACTCTTTGGATGGAAGTGAGTGGAGATGAAGCCTCAATAAGAGACAGGCTGACCGTGCTATACAGATGCCTCATGAATGTCACCTTGCTCAGGGCAACCTCTCACATGCAGGACCCCAAGGGGAAAACAGACACTACATGATGACTGTAGGGAACTACTAAGATTAAAACAATTAAACCAACAGGAACAAAACAAACAGAATGGGACAAAAACTGACAGCAACTGTTCCAAAGAAACACCATTGGATGGAAAATCAAGCATTCCTCCTTTGCCATTAGGCCCATAAGAAATTTGTTCTACATGCAGCCGGGGTGAAAAAGAGGAAACCGAAAGAAATGTTAGGAATTTTTGGAATCATGCCTAGCAGAGGGGTGTTTGGAGCTGCACAATGAAAATGATTGATGCAGATTTCTTTTTTGTTCTTTATTTTTCTTAGAAGTATGATAAATGGCTCCTTTGCATGCCAACAGCTACAAGACATGTAGGATGTTCCTGTTTGTTTCTATAATATCAAAATTAGGATACACGATTGATGTTTAAATAAATAAATAAATAGAATCAGCCCTGTATCCTAATTTCCATATTGGCAAGACAGAAAACAAACACTAGAGAGGGTGCAACACAAAACAACTCAAAGCTGTGAGAATATATCCACCTTCATTTGGAGGGCCCCAAGTCATTTCAGAGCCTGAATCACACTGGATGCAAGAATTGCCTTCTGGACCACCTGCACTGCATTCCTGAGCTTCTCTAAAGATATCTCCAGCAATTGCTGATACGGCAAGTGCTGAATCTAATTTGAGCTGACTTAATAAATGTAGTAATCAAAATCCTTGGGCCTCATCCACTACCAGTTGATATATCTTTGGTTCTTCGCGCTGGCTTTGGCTTGGGAGCTGTGTGACCAGACAAATACATCAGCAAATGCTGAGCTGGTTTCTAGTAATCCAGAGATCATGGGTTAAATGTCTCTGTATTGGGTTATGTTATCAAGCAAGTATAAGGCCACACATACTATTTTGGTCAAAATATTTTGATCAAAATATGTTTAATAAATAACTAGATGAGTTGGACTCTTGATCAGATTACTTAAAGCTTTGGTTCTGAGGACTTAGTCCCACTGAAACCTTACAACTCATATTCCTCATGATTGGAACGTGAGGAACTTGCGTGGCTGCTCTCAAAGGGAACCACGCCTCTGGCGTGACTCCGATCACCACCCCAATTTGTGGTGATGCTGCTCTGAGCAGGCCAGTCTGTGTGATGCACTTTGCAGGGGACCAGCTCATGTCCAAGAGCATGGCTGTGTGCATGGCCCAAGCCCTGCTAGTATCTCAGATCTTGGTCTGTACTTTTTAAGGGTTGTCCTTTTTAAAGGAAGGTCTCTGAAGATATTTCTTATGAAAGTAGGCAAAAGCATGTGACAGCTGCAGGTCTGGGCTCAGAAATGCAGGGTTTGTGCCCCTTTGGACTTGCCATAAATTTGGCGCTTGCCAGGATCTGAATTGACTCAGTCAATGAAAATGCACACCTTTTGCAGGGCTTTTTCAAAACCGGCTTCCCTCCTCTCCCAAATAGCATTTCATTTTAGGAAACACCAAAATGTTTTCCCCATGAGAACTCCCTCTGCAAGCATGGATCCAAGCCAGGGTAATCCCATACTCTGCAAAGCTGTGCAGCTCACATGGCACGGGGTGAGCGTCCCTTCTGGATAATGCTCTGTGAAACCAATGGTTACACCACAGCAGCCCCCCTGCCATCACCCAATACAGCAGACACATTCATAGCAAGGGGATCAGCCAGGATCCGGTTTCCAAATGCAGGGCTTGAATAATTAGATGCTCCCATTGCTGCTCAATGGGTGCTGGGCATTTTACTCCCCTGCGCATCACACTGAGTTTTCATATCCCTTTCACTCCACCTCCCCCACCTCCACACCCCAAGCTTTTCTGATTGACATGGCAATGGAGATTGAACTGTGTGCATACATTGATTTGCTGGGTGGTTTGTCAAAAGAAAGCAAATCCAAGCTACTTACCTCAGTGCAGACCCCTTTGGCGTTGCAATGCCATAGCCTTTGGAGTCCAAGTTACCTCCCACCTTCATGGTGTCACAGGGCTTCCGCTGCTCGATGTACTCGTTCATTGTGGACTCCAAGAGGTAGGCATACTTCCCTTTCGACTTCCTCACGCGGATCATCCCCTCTTCCGTCGTCCTCACAAAAACGGAGGGTTCGGCTGACTTCATGTATGTCCACATCTTCTCAAACACTGCTATTTTGGATCGCTGCGTAGGACAGCACAAACCCAACAGAAGCATTAAGAGAGGTTTGGGTGCCAGCTGAGATTTCCAGCTTGGACTGAACACATGTCCACATATCAGATGGGCCAAAGAAGGCAAAAGGGATAATGGGATGTTAATGAACCTCCTGCCATTTCTGCATGAGGGCCCGTATCAGTCCCTGATTTCTGCCACATATTTGTGTATGGCAAGTGATTTTGCAGATCAAACCAAGGGCAAACCAAGCTGGAAATCAGGAGATGGTTTCTTTTGGAACTGCTCAGAGTAGCTCCTCGGTAATGTGGGAAGCACATGGCTATTCCATATTGGTGTGTACAATTGCAGAATATTACATGTACCAGAGACACAGACAGCCTTTTGAGCAGCAAAAGGAAAACTGGATTTTTGCTGTTCGAAGGACAAGCTCAGCAGGCCCTAATGGGGTAAGGGGAAGCAAGAGAAAAAAACCCAGACCTGTGCTGAGGATGGGCCTGGAGGACTTGTCAAACAAGGGGCTAATCAAAATGCTTGCATTAATATTTCCTTTTTACCCTGAAAAATTCTTTAGTGGAGCCAGCTTCCAGGGTCCCGTACGCGATTTCTGTCTGCTTGGCCAAGTCCTCTGCACTCTCGATGGGAGAAACCATCCTTTCCACGGTGAGGAAGGCAGCCAGGTTAGCTGTGTAGGAGGATATGATGATCAAGGTGAAGAACCACCAGACGCCACCGACTATGCGGCCAGAGAGAGACCTGGACACAAAGAAGAGAGTCAGACAGGAGGGGTGTGAAGGTCCAAAAGGTGCAGCTCGCTCTTGTGGGCCCATCATTTACCTGGGCATTTACCCAAAGTCATGTTTTCCAGCCACTTCCAGGGAAGCCAAAGGTCTGTCTCAGTTCTCAATCTACTTTACAAGGTGTCAATGTAATTAGAGGGGGGATAAAAAATTCATAGCGAAAAAAAATCAGCAATAAACTCATTGAATTTGCTTTGATTTTCAATTCCTTTCACACTATATGATAATATTAATAATAAGAGATGGAGACAACTACAAGGATGGTTTAGCTGGGCAGGGCAATGCCCATCCAAACAGCAGCTCTGGCGAGGTCTGTGCTGTGGCACGTACCCGCAGAGGGAAGGAGCAGCAGTGTGGAGCCAGACCAGATATACAGACCCGCTGGGATCACTGGGTCAGCTCCTCCATCACCTGAAGTTTAAAAATCAAAACCCTATGTTTTTCATGAGGCATACTGAAGCTCAGAGAGGAGCTACGGCTTTACAGAATAATTTGTCTGCTGACATTCTCTGTTTTGTATTCAGCAGATGGTTGACAAGATGTTCATAATAATGCCTTAAAATCTAGGTATTTTGCACTCACTGCAATCAAATAGCCAATTATCTGTAACCATTGGGTAGCTATACAGGCAAATAAGTCAAGCAGGCATTAATTTATATTAAAATATTTTAAAATAATTTTTAAGAGTGGAAGATAATTTTAGATTGATGTCAGTATTCATGCATTCTCTCTAAATTATTTATATGCTCCTTCTTTAGATGCAGAGCACTGTCCTAGACAGAAGGCTACTTACAATGCTATTTTACAAAGCCAGACAGTCTGACGAGGGGGGACCTGACCATGAGAAACTGTTTATTTTTCTGTGGGGAACCATGTCTCAGCATTGCTTTTCTGCTGACCTGAGTCACCCTACAGAAATATGGTTTATCGGGTAGTAAAAGAGATATCCCAGTCCAGCTGAGGGCACTGGACCAGCCCATGATAGAGTGTGCCGTGCTGAGTCCGGGTCTGCATGAAGCCTCGGGTCCAGCTGCTATGGGTCACTGTGGTTTAACACGTCCTGACAAACCAACCTGCATGCTCCATTGCTCCACTGAGGGAAAAAACACACCCTGCTAGTCACCAAAATTAGAGCTGGAAAGAGACTAAATCCACATATCTCCGCAGCTGCACGACTTACCTAGGCTACACCCTTCCAGTCTGTCCAATTTGCTTTCAAATGCTGCTGCTGTGAGGGGAGCTGCTCCCACAGACATCACATCATCTCCCCATTTAGATCAACCCACCCTGAAATCTCTGTAGTCAAAACTTTCTGAGCTCACTTCCCAACAGAAAGCAGGCGCAGCGACCGAGCTCGCACACACGCAGCACACGGGGCAGAGCGGAAAGCACGTGTTTTAATATGCGGAAAGAAGACCCATCCCACCACGCGTGCTGTCAGCCCTGCACTCCTGGAGAATGATCACAGCAGCTTTCACCCGTGACAGAGGGAAACTGCAGGAAACACGACTGCAAGGGATTACAGCAACAGAAAGGACAAGTGGTGTATTTTACAGACGGGACTGACAGGATTTCTACGGTTAGAGATGGGTTGGGCTTTCCTCTGCACAGGGGCTTAATTTTGGAGCAAAACCTCTGCCCTCCCCTCTGTTTTCTTCTTCCATGGGCTTTTCTGAGACCAGGCAGCAAAGTCCATCTCACCACAAACCCAGGCTTCGAGAAAGACTTTGAAGGATATCCACCTTGCAAGGTCCTTCAGGGAAGTCTACAGGACCCATCTCCAAGGTGATACTGTAGGGAGTTCATAAATTCTTTTCTTAATCATCCACATCTTAGAAATCAAGAAGGGTACAACAAAGATTTTTTCAGGCATGGTTTCCAACCATAAGGTATATGCTGGTTACTCTGCCCTGCAGTGTCTCATGCAAACCTCCTTCTTCATTGGCAACTACAGCAACACGGCTGAGCAGACCGATGGCCCCTCGCCCCAGATTACTTTATTTTTATTCCTCCCTATCACTGCCAGCCAAAGAGTAGGATCAGAGGTTCGCTGTGGGAAAGGCAAGCAGGTGGGCACTGTTCTTCGACCCTATCTTTAACTCTCTAAGAGAGACGTACTCACCAAACAAACTCTGGAGATGAACAGGGACCTCCAGGGACGATTAACCTCATCTACCTCATGTTGGGAGAATGTCCCTTCGCAGACAGCCCTCTCTATTGAATTTTGAAGGAACTGGGACGACTAGCTTGGACTAAACAGCTAATTTTTAAGCAGCTAAAGTTAGGTGAGATAAATGTGACCATCGTGCTTCCCATCTGCAGAGAACACTCAGCCTGCAGGACTGTCAGCGCAAACGACTTTACCTTTTGTTTCATATTTGGGAGGGAGACAGCTGTGGATTCAGCTCACATGTCTTCAGATTGATGGGAAGAGGAAAAAGATACCTGTTTTTAATTAGTCTGGATGATGTGTGCTCAGGGAAGGAAGCACTCAGAAAAGGCACAGAGGCATTAAACAAAAGTAACCAGATAATGTCAAATACAGCAATCTCTGCTGATGAAGGCCACTTGGAGCTGGCAAGATCCATTTGCATGGCAAATAATCACATTCATCTCCAGCTGCAAATTATACAGCCTTTCCTTCCTGATGAAGCTGGGATATTTCTGCGACTCGTTTCAATCCCTTCAGCAGCAGTCAGCCGGATTCCTGCCTCTAGACCCTCGACATCCTGGTGTTATTCATTACTGCCTTATCCCACGGGGGCTGCCTGCTGTCAGCTGCAGATGGCTTACGCTTCCCGGCTCCACACCTGGCACTGACGGCATGAAAAAGTAACTACAGGGCAATGAAACTGGGAGATAACGAGGAGGGATGGGGAAAGGGGGAGAGGGTGCTGTAGCTTCTTTCCCATGGGAGTCAGATGGGATGGGATGCACATCTGTACCAGGCACCAGGCTTATCTCGGTGGTGTCTGCTGCTGGTCATTTCTCCTCGTGACATGAGATGCTGGGGGGAGGTGAATGCTTGCTCTCATAGACAGTGGAGGAAAGAAGAGTAGATAAACAGCTTGCTATGACTGCCAGCGTGGCTAGGGCTTGCCCTCATTGCTAGATTGACTTGGAGCTAGAAGCTGTGAATCTGAACTGCTGAAAACACAGCAGAGAAAACACTCGGCATACAGGCTGTGCAGGGAATCATCCTTTTGCTCCCTGGCTGTGCAGCATCTAACACAAGGGAGTGCTGGCCAGTGATGAAATCTCTTGGAGGCTGGTGCAATACAATAAAAAATATAATAATAAGTCACGATGAAACATCACACAAGCAGATGTGATCCCATCTGACATTGCTATGGCTCAATAGCAGCGAGCACAGGTTAAACAGGACAAGTTGGGTTTCTCTGGATAACCATATTGCCTATTTAGGTTTTGAGCCAGTGCCTGTTCCTGCTTACCAGAAGCAAGTGGTTGGAAAGACAATATCCATTACCATCTTGTTCTGTTCCTTCTGTAGACCAAGCGGGAGAGCAGCAGTGCTACCATCACGGGACACATTTGCAAAAGTGCCTTTGTAATTTAGGAGATAATGTTCCATTTCTAGAAGTGACTTCAATACTTGGGAGCTAAAAGCCTTGTCGAAAGCCAGTGGGACTTAAGAGTTATGTTTATGCTTTAGTAAAAGCAGTCATGGAGGAGTAGACATACCTTGTACTTTTAAGTCACTTTGAGATTTTGAAAATCTTACTCCACTTTAGATAACAGAAAATGACCTTCCACCTGCCTAACAAACGTTCTGCAGCTCGAGCCCTAGCAAATTCATTTCTCTTCACTAATGGGCAGTGTGGGGTTTAAATCCTCTTGCACTGAGAATTTACACGTCCCCATACCCGTTCAAGCATAACATGAAGGCAATCAGCTCTCTGCTGTGTGGAAACGAGTTAGTGACTCAGTCCTCTGCAGAGCTAAGGTGAGATGGAGCATGCTGGTTAGTACTTTAAAGATATGCTAAGGTTTGGATGCTTGGATGTGTCTGTTTGACCTCTGGATTTATTCATATTCATTATCAGTGTAATACTTGCAAATAGCAGGATCAAAAAAAACCCCAAATAAAATAAGCAAGGATAACAGTGAGAGAAGCTTTAATGAATGGCTAATTCTGGGATGTGGAAAGGGATGAAATAGCTAGATAGACCAGATTATACATTTTTCAACCTATATTACTGCTCCTGCACCTACACTCTTCTTTCTTATGCAATTCAAATTAAGATATCTTCATTTTTTTCTTCTAGCCCTACCTGTGCTGGCTAAAATCACCTGCCCCATCCTCTCCCTGACTTGGGGTCCTGCCTGCCCCTGTAGAATAGCAGCAAGAATGGGGCTGTCCTTTCCAACATTACCCTTGCAGGAGTAAGTAGTAAATACTCTGCCCTCACTATCCACGGTGTACAATCTACTTAAAATTAGAGCTGTCTGGAAATCAGAATTTCAGCACCGTGGAAAATTGTGAAATTATAAATGAGACCTTAATATTCTCAATGGGAATGAAAAGATAACAGTCACAAATGTCCTCTAAAAGTAGCCTTCTGAAAAATATTTGGTTTGGGTCCACCCAAAGCTTTGTATTTTTCTATTACTTAATGATTTGTTTCTGAAAGGCTAAAAGGTGTAATTTTAACATGGTAAACAATTTTGTTTCTACTTTCTCATTACAAATAATTTTCTCACAGCTTTTGTAATACATTAAAGCCTTACCTACCACATATATAATTTAAAAGATAATTCTGGAATATGCTGTTTTATATCTTTCTAATGGAGAAACCTCAGATGACCAAGCTGAAATTAATAATTTTGATTTTCTTACTTAGATTACTTTTTTTTACCTTTCCTTGCAAAAACAATTGCATTTTGCCAGTAGAAAACAGAAAAGAATTGTAAGTTCCCTTTGTACCCACGAAGTGATTTTTTTATGTTCTAGCCTTAGCATTGATGGATTCTTCACAGAAAAAACAAACTCATGCAGCTATAATATCTTATTTCTTAAAACAAAATGCAATCCTTGATCAAACAATTTGCTCTTTGATCTTATCCCTTATGGAAGGTAGGAAAAGCCGACAGCTGCGTGCCTCTGCTTTGCCATCTTCTTAGAAGAGCATCATACGTTTTTGCGAAAAACATTAACAAGATCATCAGAAAATATACAAAGTAAACCTCATTGGAAAAACATTCAAGCAGCATCTCAGTTCTCTCCCACTTCTCCCTTCCCCCTTCCCAAATCCATTTCTTACGGAGAATTACACCTAAACTGACAGTGTTTTAATTAGAAGCGCAAATCTGGGATTCTAAAGCCATCGTTGCTTTGGGAGGATTTCCCAGATTTGCTGTTAAATTCAATTCTAATAAAGGCTCACTTAGTTAACTGACATATTTGTCACTGAATGAATTTATGCAAAACTGTTGAAAGAAAAGCTCTTATACGCTTGTTCTACTGATTGTGGGTCAAATCCACTTTTGGTCTTCTACCCACACAGATCCTCTGATCTCCGACACTACTCTGCTAATTTGATACTGACTCCAGATAATTTCATGGGTCTGTTTCTGAAGGTTGACTTAGTAGTGCATTAGTTGCAAACATTTTGCTCCAGTTTTGCTCTTATTTTAAACAAATTTCCAACATTAAACTCGTTCAGTGTAAATGAGCTTTGCTTTTTCTCTGTGCCACAGACCATCTGGCACGATTGGTCTCAACATTTTATCTCTGACCCTGACATGAACCCCGAATTTACTTGAAAAGTCTGTGAACAGTCATAGATAGAGGAACAAACTTAGCATGGGGTTGTGGAGCTGGGAACAGCTCTGGGTGCATCCATCACGCACATGCAAAGCTCTTACCTTCTTACGCTCTGCTATGCCACGGAGAGTTTTGAATGAGCTACCAACTGTTTGTAGTGAAATTGGAGTGATTATAACGCATGTTTCTCTGTTCATGCTGTATTATTGATTTTCTTGCCTTTATTAGTTTGCATTTGCTTACTATTGAATCCTACCTCCTGGTACAAGACCTACCAACTGCCTGACCAATTCAGGGCTGACCAAGTTAAAGCACGCAGAGCTTTGTATGTGTTTAGATAGAGGCTTGCTGAGAAACACGTGGTCACTTGGGGCTGCTCAGCAGCTCTGGTGAAAGGCAAAGTCATCCCTCTTCTGCAGTTTTTCCAGCTTTTGCTACAAGGAAAAAAATGGCTCTTGTCATGCCTTTGAGCAAAAAATTTTCCTGTAAAAAAGGCTCTTCACATATTTTTCTCACTTTGGTGACATTTGTTCGCTTTGCTGAGAAAAACTCACAAGGTGACAAGCATAAAAATTTTGTCAGAAGCTTTCACTGGAGCACCCCAGGAAATTCATTACTCAGGAACTTCCTCAACCTCAGGTGGCCCCAAATTTAACAGCACTCATCCTTCTTTTTAAACAACAGCCTATAGCGCTCATGTCCTTTGCTGTGTTGCTAGATTTCATATGCTCTCCCTCAGTCTCTTCTTCAAAGTCTGCTTGATGAAAAAGCTTTTTTCCTCTCAAAGATTTAATATATTTTTGATTATATGCTACCAGGTCTTCATTTTTCCAAGATCCTCTTTAGCCATCTACATATGCTCACAATTTAGCGCTCCATTTCTGAGACTTCTGGGCAATATTACAATAACCTAGTTCAGAGTTATTCCAGGGTGCCTTGCCTTGGTTCTTTTTGCTCTGTTTTTTTTGTCTGTCTTTTGTCAAATTTACCAATCTGATGAGAGAAAGGCCTTTTCTGGGAGAAGAGTATTTTCTGCACTGGAAGATTTTCACTCTGAGCAATATTCCCAAATATTCTTTTCCTTTTCTCTCACATTTCTGATTTAGAATCATAGAACCATTTAGGTTGGAAAAGGCCTTTAAAATCATCAAGTCCAACCATTAACCTAGCACTGCCAAGTCCACCACTAAACCATGTCCCTAAGCACCTCGTCTGCACATCTTTTAAATACCTCCAGGGATGGGGACTCAACCCCTTCTCTGGGCTGCCCATTCCAATGCTTGACAACCACTTCCATGAAGAATTTTTTCCTAATATCCAATCTAAACCTCCCCTGGTGCAACTTGAGGCCATTTCCTCTTGTCTTATCTCTTGTTACTTAGGAGAAGAGACCGACCCCTACCTCACTACCCCCTCCTTTCAGGCAGGTGTAGGGAGCAATAAGCTCTCCCCTCAGCCTCCTCTTCTCCAGGCTGAACAACCCCAGGTCCCTCAGCCACTCCCCATCAGCCTTGGGCTCCAGACCCTTCATCAGCTTTGTTGTCCTTCTGTGGACACGCTCCAGCCCCTCCAGGTCCTTCTAGTAGTGAGGTGCCCAAAACACACAGTATTTGAGGTGCAGCCTCACCAGTGCAGACTACAAGGGGATGATCACTGCCCTAGTCCTGCTGGCCACACCATTCCTGATACAAGCCAGGATGCTGTTGGCCCGCTTGGCCACCTGGGCACACTGCTGGCTCATATTCAGCCTGCTGTCAACCAACACCCCCAGGTCCTTTTCTGCCCAGAAGCTTTCCAGCCCCTCTTCCCCAAGCCTGTAGCGTTGCGTGGGGTTGTTGTGATGCGAGTGCAGGACCCAGTACTGAGCCTTGGTGAACCTCACACAGTTGGCCTCAGCCCATTGATCCAGTCTGTCCAGATCCCTCTGTAGAGCCTTCCTACCCTCAGGCAGATCAAACCTCCCACCCAAGTTGATGTCATCTGCAAACTTGCTGAGGGTGCGCTCGATCCCCTCATCCAGATCATTAATAGAGATATTAAACAGAACTGGCCCCAGTACCAAGCCCTGGGGAACACCATTTGTGACCCGCCGTCAACTGGATTTAACTGCATTCACCACCACTCTTTGGGCCTGGCCATCCAGCCAGTTTTTTACCCAGCGAAGAGTACGCCTGTCTAAGCCACGAGCAGCCAGTTTCTCCAGGAGAATGCTGTGGGAAATGAAGTCAAAGGCTTTACTAAAGTCTGGGTAGACAACATCCACAGCCTTTCCCTCATCCACTAAGCAGGTCACCTTGTCATAGGAGGAGATCAGGTTACTCAAGCAGGACCTGCCTTTCATAAATCCATGCTGGCTGGGCCCGATCACCTGGTTGTCCTGAATGTGCTGCATGACGGCACTCAAGACGATCTGCTCTATAACCTTCCCCGGCCTGGATCCTCCTTCTGGCCCTTCTTGTAGGTAGGCATCACATTGGCTAACCTCCAGTCAACTGGGACCTCCCCAGTTAGCCAAGACTGCTTATAAATGATGGAAAATGGCTTGGTGAGCACTTCTGCCAGCTTCCTCAGTGCCCTTGGATGGATCCTATCCACCCCCAGAGACTTCTTGTGTGTGTCTAAGTGGCATAGCAGGTTGCGAACCATTTCCCCTTGGGGATTCATTCTGCTCCTTGTCACTGTCTTCTAGCTCAAGGGGCTGGAATTTAAAATGTGAGCCCTCACCAAGAATGTACAAGTTACATTTTCTCTATTTCCACTTTTGAGCCTCTCTTTTTTCTACAGGGCCATACTGTATCCCTTGTAGAAGTGGTGAGAAATGAGTCTGGTCTCTCCAGCCAGTGTTGTTTATGTGCACAGGAGTGCCTGTCTTTTAGCATTAAAACTCCCAAGCTGTGAAGGGAAAACATGTTCACTGTTTCTGCTGCCCTTATTTCACCTGCTAAGATCCATTTGGTGATTTTTTTATTTTTTTTTGAAGGCTTTGGAAGAACTACTGAGATGAAAAGCTGCCCCCTCCCTCTCTTTGCCACTCTGCAGCCTGAGATCTTGCTTCTTATTGAAAGCTTCAAGAAATGAGAGAGAAGAGAAAATTCCTCCTATGGGAGAACATCCTGTGCGCTTGACTACTGCGGCTGGGCCCTTGTGGAACCATCTGCACATTTCGCACCTATCCACAGCGTACAGGTACTTTATTTTTACTGTTTACTGTCCCTTTCACCATATGAGGACTCATCTTCTCCCCTCTTCCTTTGTACTCCTCTGTTCACACATTTGCCTCCTATTACTTCTCATCAGTCTGTGTTGGGAGGATTCATTAGTGTATATAACACACTTTGAAGTTGTCCAAATAACGGTGATGTAACACTTTTGCACTTCTATAGGCTCTTTTATCTGAAGATCAAAGTAGTAAGTTATGATTACCATGATTGGATTATTGCTGCTTAGCCTTTGGATCTAAGGGTAAGCAGCGACTCTTCTGGGTAGGCATTAGGCACAATTACTGGATGATTTTATTAAATAGATAGAATGCCATAAAGTATGGTACTGCTTAAAGAAAGGGGTATGTACATGAGCGGTATGCCGCTTCCTACCATTTGATGATATGAATCAGGTGTCCCCTAGCTGTCATTGGTTCCTTTGATCCAAGTGAAAATGGGAGACCAAGACACCATCATGGATGACTTCAGAGGTGACTCCATGCTCTGCCTCCTCCAACTCCAGACCCCATCCAAGCACAGCAAAGCTTTTGCCCCTGTTTCTTAGCATGACCCACATTTTGCTTTTCCTACATACTCGGCTTCATCAAGCCTTTCACAATGAGCATGTCTGTCATATTTCAATAAATTTGTCTTCACCTGCTCACTGTTTTGGCACGTTACAATGGACATTGCTCGCTGTATGCATTAATTCCTGAACTTCTTGTGAAAAGGGGGTATGGTGCTTCTGCAGTTACCAGGACAAGTAGTTAGGATGAAATCTGTGACAAAAGCAGAATAGGTCCAATAAATCCCAGTGGAATAAGAGAGGTACTCTGAGCCCAGTGGAAGGCCATGAGGTTTATGGCCAGCTCTGGGGATTAAACCAGCAAAGAGCAGCTGTGGATGCTCTGTGTGTTGTGAGCCAGAACCATCTGAATTGAGGAGTTCAATGCTTGTTTGACTCTGCATCCAGACAGTGTGCACATGATATCTTAGTGCTGATAAAAGTGATGTACAGTGTATGGCAGAGTTATTTAAGCAGGGCTTCCCTGTGAAAACATGCTCAGGGTTTCCCATCTTAGCTACAATATTTTTCTGGAGTGCCAACATTAATGCAGTGTGTGACAGGCAGCCTTGCAGAGGACACCACTTCAGGGAGATGGAGGTCATTCAGCTCCTCACAACCCTTATTCTTTGACAAAAACACTTGGCAATTGACCTAGCTATTAGGAAGACACAACCATGCAGAGTCCTGACTGCAGCTCGGAGAATGTCAGCCCCCAGCTGAGCCAACTGCTTGGGGATAACAGGTTATCGAAAGGGAAGAAAATGAAAAGAGAAAGTGTATTTCTTTTACTGACTGAAAACTGGCAAGTCAGAGTACAGTGTAATAGGGAGTCCCTGGAGCCTCAGAGGGTCTCCTGCCGGAGTCACGGAGGCGGCTATAAATCTCAGAGGCACCCCCATAAATCTTAGCGCCACTCACGATCCTGAGCCAGTGCATGGCACTAGAAACTCAAGCAGCACATGCCATTTCCACATCACAGATGTCCTAATAAAACTTCCCAATAGATTAAAAACCTAGGCAATGCACTTTTCTCCCTGCTATTTTTACTTTGTTTTCAATCAAAAATATGAGAAATGTTTATTTAGTCCTGAAGAAAGAGATGGCAAATGTATTTTTAGCTTAATAAATCTGCTTTTGGATCAAGTGTTTGACTTCTTATTTTTAAACACAGCTGGTAGAATGATTAGTAAATCTGTCACTCAATGGGGGGACTTTCAGCAAATTTCTTGCTGTCCCCCGGCAGCCTCAATGGTAAAGGCCTCAAGTCGGAGCTGCGGCAGAATGACTAGATATGCCTGACGGGGAAACCGTCCCGAGGACGTGGCCTACAGATCAGTGGAGGAAAGATTCATTACCTCTGCAGCATTTAGAAATTTTCAGATGGCAGAGCATGGAAATCCAAGAGATTAATTTTTCCTTTACAGATGAAATTGCATTTTCCCAGTAGTATTCTCTCAACCAGATATTTCTTTCCTCTGAGTCCTCTGTATCCTTCAGCATTCTTCCAAATGTAAAAGAGAATAGCAAGATGACTATTTTAAAAGAATTTCCATTTTCCTCTGGCTGCCACATTTTCGTTGCCATGGAAGTGCACAAGCTCCAAAGGGGACTGTTTAGTTAGATATTGTGCAATTTGTCAAGCCGCTCCTCTGGTGAGTCACATTCCCTGGTTAAGTGCCTTTCAGAAATAAGTGTGGTCATCAGTTCCTGGTGATTTGCAAGTACTGCTGTTACCCTGTGACCTGAATTTCCCTGGACATAATTAACTCTGCCAGGTAGAGATAATTGCAAAATCATTTGGTAAACTTTTAAAAGGAAAGAAGACTTTTCTAGAAGTTCAAATCCTAATTTTTGACTTTTATGCTTAAGGACCAACCTCAGCTCACCAGTTCAAGCAAACTGACAAAAATATATGGTCCTGAGTTTTGTCCCCATGGACAAGCCTTCAAGCCTCCTGGATTGACCCCACATTGGAGCAGGAGTAGCAGGGGCACTGAACCAACCTTGCTGCCAGGCTGGTTTGGCTGCCTTGTCCCCCAGCATGAGCTGCAGGTTGCACGTGCTCCCCAAGGAAAAAAGACAAACCGCTGCTTCCTTCATTGCAAAAATATGCCCTTTGCCTCAAGACTGCACAGTGAATCCAACTGGCGGTCAGCAACCTGGTCTGTAGGAGCAAGCACACCATCTCCCATGTCCCCAGAGAGGCTTTAGCAAGCCCTGCCAGTGAGCTCCACTCCATCACCCTCAGACCTTCCTGTGCAAACAGTGCGAGGTAAAAACCAAAAGCACAAATCTTTCCTCATTGCTTGTGAGCCTCCTGCCTTGGGAGACCTTGCACAGCTCTCCAGTGACTAGCTAGGTCCCATTGAAGGTTATAATGGGTACCACAAGGACGGCACCAGAACTGTGCATCAGGCCAAAAAGACAGGCAGATGCTTGGGAGTGTCAGAGAAGTCGCCTACAGAAATCAAGAGAAGTCAGCAAATAAACACCAAGGCTCAGCCTTCATTTCAGAAAGGAATTAAAAACCTTTTAATTGGTAAACGCAGCTGGTTCTAATTTTCCTAATTCTAAGTTTTTATCAAAATAAGTAAGTACCCTGCAAATGTAAGGACAGAACAGAAATAATTCCCTTGAGACAACCCAAATCAAACCTCTCACTAAAAAAGACAATTTTTGTCCTAAAAAAATTCTGATTTAGATCTTGTCTAAAACCAGATAAAATCTTTCAGTACTAGGAACATCTTGATGAAACTTAAAAGTGCTGCTTTTTTCAAGATCTCTAGAGGCTAGTTTAGGAAAAAAAAACCAGCCTCAACAACTTGTGGAGTAATTTTGCTGTTATTTCCACCAGCTCTATGGCTGAAGTCTCCTGTGGTTTTTTCAACTGATCTAAAAAGAAATGTAAATAAACAGGAAAAAAAAAAGCAGAAGAAAAGGTTCAACATTAATTACAGGTACATAACATATACTGTACTTGCTCTTCCACAGACAACCGCTATGATGGAGCGCAACAGAAAGCCTGCAATGAGTGCAGTGAAATACAAGCCCAGGCACGCACTGTATAGATCAGCCAGAGTGCACTGTTTCCACGTCACTAAAAACAAATATCAATGACCACAAGATGCTTATAAATAATATATCATATCTATTGACTGGATAGCAGCCAGCATTTATCTCTCTCCTTCCCACCTCAGAGCATGTTCATTCATCATCTCTGTGAGCAAAGCCCCCTAAGCAGCGTGTTCCCCCCCAGCCTGGGGGGTCCTTGCTCAGCACTGCTCCACTGCACCCTGCACTGGCTCCAGGTCTGGACTCTGCCTGCAGGTTAAGACCCATTTAACTCTTTATCCCAAGCGAGCTGAAGGGTGGATTGCATCTTGCGCCATGTCTCCTCGCATGCAGTAAACACCCGCAGTCTTTAGGGCATGCTGGTATGGACCAACCAACTCCCGGCAGTGCTCCCTTACGGCACCGTGCACGGACTTGCCGGCACAGAAACTCCTCCTGCTCACGCATCCCTGCTGGCGCTCTCGACATGTCCCCTCTCAAGTCTGGCTCTCTCCCAGCCCCAGGCTGCGATGAAAGCTCCACTCATCATTTTACTTCCAGCCCAGGCTGACCAGCACATCTCCAGCTCTGTTCTCAGTCATGCAGATTATAACGAGCAATTTCAAGCTGTGTTGTCCAGGTATCGTGACATGATATCCTATCATGTCATGATATGACTATACATTTCCCTTCTATTTATGGAACGTTTTGATCTGAATCCAATACACATGTGTTTTGTTTCCCCAGCACAGAATAAAGAGAGCCCCCATGAACCTAGGTTTATTTTTGAAGAACTCTGTTTAATTCTCCTCTGGCAGGGCACACAGAATGGCTGCACGTACTGGGTGATACCGTGTGATATTCATCCTCCTGTCAAACCCCAGTGGCGACAACACTACTACAGTCGTTCAGCTGAGAGAAACTGTGTCTATTCTATCTCATGGTATCTTCACAGGAAGAATAAATGCCTTTCTGGAAGATATATTTTAGCCAAATATATTTAATTTTAGTCAAAAATAAGTTTTCTGAATCACAGGAAGAGTAACTGGATTAAATTTAATAGTCTCCAACGTACAGGAAGTCTCTTTTGGGCTCAAACCATATGAAGCAATACATTTTGAGATAACAAAAAATAGAAGATCAAGCTAGGAAGCTGACAACGAAAATATCTCTGCTTTTTTATCCTTTTCACAACAATCACATAATTTATTTTGAAGAAAATGATGGGGCAGATGAAAAATTCCGATACTTTGTTTTGCTGCAGAAGAGGTCAGGAAGCCCAGACGTCCCCCAGGTCTCATACTCAAAGGCCTTGGGTCCATCCTGAGTGAGTAATGGCAGCAAAGTGCTGGATGTTAGCGAGGTCCCACTCTCCACAGCTGCTACACACGGGGGGTATTTTAAGCTCTGAAGACAATTTATCAAATTACATTTCTGAAAAATGGTATGACGTGAGCCATATTTACTTCACATTTCTCTTGCTGCAGGCTCTTGCTATTGGCTGTAGGATATTTATTGCCTTTGATGCCTGCTCTGACAATCTCCTTTCTGGGTCTGTATTTCACATTTAATGAGTGCTTTTGCAATTTCGTGACTGTTTTCTGAAGTTAAAGTGGCACTTTGCAAAGCCTAATGGCTTATGGCCCGTTTCAGACTCCAAAATGTTGCTTCTTCCCCATTCTGCTGTGTATCAGCCAAGACTTTGAAAGCACAGACTTCAAGGGCAACGACAGGGACCATCTCATCTCAACCAGGACAAATCAGTCCATGTGGTAGTGACTGAATCAAAACCAGTGGGGCCACTGGTCAGTGATGGTGCAGAAGGGGGACACACTCCAGTGGGAAACATCCAAGAGCACGCAGCCTCCTTTAGTTGAAACGATGTACCTACAATCAAGTCACTCGATTTATGGCTTAGGAGGGATGGAATCCTTCCTCATGCTCATGTTGCGGCATCCAAAGGCACAACACAGACTGCTGCCAGCTATGGCTGGGACTCTACATGACTGGTTACTCCCTGGCCTTTGTCACACTCATCCAGTCTACGCCTAGACATGAAGGCTTCAGAGCTTCAAGGACATCAGTCGACCTCATGCCCAGCAGCCTCACTCTTCAGAAGAAGAGGCTAGGAGCACATAACCCATGGCTATGCTCTGTCTCAGCCATCCATGGGTCATCAAATTCACAGTGTATCTTCAAAGTGCTTGGTAGGTTGCGACCAGTATACTTAAAAGCCTGATTAAAGTTCTGCCTAGTAAGACTGTCCTTAAAAAGGATGCCACTTCCCTTCAAAAGCAAACTTTTGTCTCTGTGGGGGACCTAAGTTCCCTGGGGACTGGTCTGAGACTGAGGAACACACATTTACAAGAGCAAGGAGCCACTGCGAACCTCACCACCCGCTGTGCTGAGTGATGTGTCTGTGGTTTTGATCTTACGTTTTTTTAATGATAAATACATAGTGGCATATGCACTTAAAACAAATATGCTCTGGAAAAAAAAAATCCACCAACCCAAAAAACCTCTCCAGACAAATTTCCCCTACTCCATTCCAAAACAAAACTGAAATAAACAAACCAAAACATCTACAAAAACAAAATACACCCCTGCACTTGCTCCTTTCTGCTGGGGAGAGAATGACAGAACAGATGTATAACAGAAGCTATTTATGTTGGTTAATACTTTACTGGGGAGATGCTGAGAGATTGTAGTGATAAGTTTAGAAGCAACTGTATAGGAAATATATTGGAATAGAGCAGATCCCCACCTGCCCACAATATCGTTCTACCAAGCATTCATTTCTAAGTGATGTGTCACAGAAATCCTGCACTAGGTTCGTGTGAAAAATACATGTGAAACACAGAGCGCGCTCAGAGCCTTTCTGTACAACAACATCCTACGGAAATTCTCACTCTTCCGCTGCCTCCTTGCTTTCACATTTCACAGAAATGTCCCCCTCCACTTGCAACCATCACAAGGAACTCTACTCAGAGTACTGGGAGTTATAATAATTCCTGCATTTCGTTTTTCAAATTTTCTCTTCTTGCAAATATTTGTAGTCAGAAAGTGCTGTTGTGCTCCATGGGAAAGTATTGGTTTCAATGAAATTGTAATTTTCATTATCAGGATGATCAAATTAACAACATTGAAATAACAAAGACTGAATCATTCTCATTTCCCATTTCAAAGCAAAATAAAACAACACTTTGAAATGGTGATTCAAAGCACGAACTAATCTTGTTATTTGGAGCAAACCCACTGATCTTCCCCCCAATGCTTTTTATTAAAGATGTTTCAGAATTTGCTATTCCGCAAAGTCTCAACATTTCACCTCTCCACGCTCTTCCCTGGAACACAGACTGGCTATTGAAATGTCCCCAGAGGAAGACATTCTCTTTCCTAAATAAGAATAACGATGACAAGAACAACAATGAGAATGAAAATGGCAATAACCTGATCCTAATGCACAGATGTGTTACAAGACAGCGATAAAGTTGAAATTCCCTCTGCTGAGAAGACTTTCTCAATGCTCTGGCTTGGAATCCTACTAATCAATGATCAGATGATAAAACCTATTCATAAAGGCTGTCACTATCAAAGTGCCACGAAGGCTCTTATTTCCCTGCTATCCCAAGCTCATTAATATTGGGACAAATTGCCATCCAGTAGCCAACAAGCTGGTGCCTGGCCTTCCCCTGCCATCCCGCAGGAGCTGTGCTGAGCTGCACAATGTTACCTCCGCTTGCCAATGGAGTTGTGCCTCCTTCTCATCCCCTGAACCTTGATGCCATCCCAGAATACGGGAAATTAACTTCTGCCTACTTTGTTCACCCTCAAGACATGTATCTCTGCTGAAATTTCCCTTGAAGAGAAGGGAGACAAAGCCCAAAAAAGGAAGGATGGGGAAAAAAGAAAAAGGCCATCTGCCTTTATCAGCGCATCACTTCAGATACCACCATGGCATGTAAATGCAGAAAATGCATACAGTGCCTGTAAATTCATTCTCGTGACTGGCAGTACCTCTGGTTTGAGTCAAACCTGGCCAAAAATGTTCTTAGCCTAAACTGGGATGAGGAACTTCCCTGGTCGAGAGCTTGGATGTAAAACCCAGGTGTGCACAAATGGTGCAGAGACATGCTGTGCCTCTTGGAGCAGTGGAGAGGGCGAATGACAGCAGCATCCTGCAGCATCGGGTGGCTTTAGTGCTTGACCTGTCCACGTGCTCTCCAACCAACCTCCCTCCAACCACCATACAGAGCAGACCTCTTCAGAATGATGGGTACCTATGATTCACATCCCAAGCCACAGCTCGTTAACCCTTTTTCAGCCTAACAAACCCTAAGTACCTCTGCCCTGGACACAAAACACTGGAGGTGTCAAAAACCTCATCCCTGGCTCACCTCTGGTCTTGCCTTAGGTGAATATACACATAACACAAGAAAGATCCCTCAGCTGTTACAGACATTACTTACTGAACATACAATTTGTGCAAATAGATAAGAAAATTTATTGGAGTCATGCTTGCAGCTATTTAGTTCCTATGCTTTTACTTCTTTTTCTTTGCTTTTTGAACACCTCTGATGGTCAAGACGTTGAGAAGATATGTGTATCATGGGCTTCTGCAGTAGGCAAAAATCTGTCATGAGACTTGTGGGAATACAGCTCTCAAAAACGAAGGGGGTATTCTCAGATATTATTTAAAAATAGGTCTCTGCTTGTGTCTCTATCACAGATTTACATCTTCTGCATTTCATGCAGTTTTTCAGACACCTTATATTGTGCTAGCTTTTCCAAGAAAAATTGTCTAAAACTAATCACAAGAGTCATTAATTTATACAGACAATAAATGTCTCCACTAAAAGTCTCCTTTTGAACCCTTTGGACTTTGGGTCCTATTGAACTTACAGGCAGCAGAACTATTGACTGAAATGGGAACTAGAAGGACAACTCGGTACTTCTCTGACCTTTCTAAAGACCAATAATACTTAAAGCCACTCAGTGTGCTCCACAATCTTTGGCACAGACCATATAACCTTTCACTGAGCACCTACTGTATTATTGCTCCCTACTTAACCGGAATTTTGTAGCTTCCCTATAATGCTAGAATGGCCTTTTGTTTCTAACAGCAACAAAATAAATGACTGACAAAAATCGATTGTAAATGTGTGGCTTTAGAAATTCTTGTTCGCATTTCTTTAACTTCCCTCAAAAGAACTCCCCAGCATAAATTTAAAATGGTATTTTTATGGTCCCAAGTTCATGGATGTGAGACCTGTGAACCCTTGGATCCTTTCTGAATCTGTAATGGATTCAGGAAACTACACTATGGTTCAGGAAGGAAGGTCAAAGAAGAACCTGTTCAGCTCCAAAGCATGCAGAAAGATTAAATTACGTGAACTGGAAGAAGGTTCATTTAGGGAGGCAACCCACCTTGGAGAAATGTCACACCCTTGCTGCATGAAAGCTCCCAGGGAGAACCAGAGACTGTTGAATATCCCAAACTCATTTGTCTGGTCATTGGCCGGCTGGTCTCGTCCTTCTTCAAATTCCTCAGTGTGCCACTCATAAGGGCTGAAGCGACTCACCAGGAAGAGGACAACGCTCACTCCAATGTAGGCAAAAACAATGCACATCCATATCTCGTAAGCCAAAGGATCCAGAAAGGAAAAAACTCCTGGTTTGGACTTTTGAGGTTTTTTTATCATGATAGAGATACCTAAACTCATGAACGGTTTGGAAAAGTCTATAACTTCTTCTCGAACCAGAGTGATGGTTAATGGTGCCACAGCCACATCCGCCCTCTAAAAAGGAGAGACAGAAAAGAGGTTTGCATTCTGGGGATAAAATACATCTACTAACTCCACCTTATGTTCCTTTGATCTCTGTTTACCCCCACTGTCTTGGAAGAAATCAGACAAAAGCAATTGCAAGAGAAATGTTAAAAAGGAGCAGCCCATAATATTGGTGGTTTATTTCAATTTTATCCCTACTGATCACCAGTTGTGTTTTGAAATCACAGCGTTTTCTTTTTGCAGCCACCTAGCTCTTCTTGTCTGATTTATCCATTGATGTCACAGTCTGATGCAGATGATTGTCGCTAAAAGAGCTTTATCATCCAGACATCAAAAGAGGCAAGGAAAGGCCAATCGCCTGAAAAAGGATGCCAGGATGTTTACTTCCATCAGGAACTGTTTTTTTGATTGCATAACTGATGCAGGAGAAGAGGAAAAATGCTCCAGTGACACTGACGTGCACTCTGCACTTATTTTACAATTCGTCTTGAAAATGGAAAGGGAAATGCGTTGAAATGGCTGTCGGCATATACTGTGGAGCTACCAGGAGGAGACAGATCATCCGTCACTCCAACACAGTGACACAGAGCTGGGGCACTGATGCTGCCTACACTAATTTCCCGTTTCCCTACAAGGGAAAATTAGATCTCTCTGACTTAAACCACCACAGAATGCAAACTACCAGAGATAACTAGGTTTAGAAGTGTAGGGTGCAGGTGTATATCTGGGATGATGGAAACAAGTGGCTGGACAGAAAATCTTCACTGTTCACCAGTCATATGTTGTTTGAAATCTTATCCTTCTTTCATCCTGCCATTAACATGCAAATATAAAATAGAGTAAAGTAAAATTTGGAGATTCTACCCAGGACCCATGGGAAATTTTGATCTTTCAATACTTGTTCTTCTGAAAATGGAAAGAAAAAGAATCTTGGAACTGTTGAAAGAAAACATTTTGACATTTCCATAGGCACAAAATGTACTGTCCCTCCCTAAATTAAAATGTTTTACTTGGGCTGATTATTTGCACTAGCAGAGCTGCACTCCTTAGGATAGCTCAGGCTGATGGAAGGCAGGGATCCTTTTTACTCTAGGGCTTGAATGTGTTCTCAAGTACCCAGAGCTAAAGAGTATGGACAAGGTTGGAAACTCACCCCATAAACGAGTTCTCCCACCATTCCATTCCACGTTTTGGTGTCGGGGTCCCGGGCTCCGTATTTCCCATCTCTGACGATCTCCAGCCTGTAGTGGTAGCCAACATGCTTCGCGATCTCAGCAGCGAGCTCCACACAGTAGCCTTCATACCTCTCGTTGCCTTCAAACTGGTTGGCGTTCTTCTTGAGCATCACATATGGGTCTTCCTGGCACAGAGAAGACCAATATTGAGCCACACTCCACATTCTAGAGATGGACATCAGGGGCTCAGACTAGAGCCCAGTGTGCAGCTTCTGGTGCCCTTGCAAAGCTCGAGCTTTTTGTTCCTGCACCGAAGGGCACAGTCGACACACAATGGGCTTATTTTAGAAGGTATGAAGTGTGGTTTTTATTGTGGCATTTTCTATTTATTCATGCACAATCTGTGTGCAACTTCTGCAGTGATGGACCTGAGGGAATGGAGTAGCTGGGGGAATTTGGGCAACAAAGTTTTCAGTGCAGTTCTGCAAGGCATATTTAATGCATCTGAGCTGTGAATTTTTAAAAGCATGTCGGCCTACGTGGGCACAGGCAGAATCAAATCTGCTGGACAGGAAAGAGCCTTAAGATGTTTAACTCAGTTTGGGTATTGTGTCTTCTCTGTAGACTCACAGTAAGCATTCAACAAACAAGTTAGTAAAATTTCATGTTTCTGCAGGGTAAGGGTATACAATGACACAATACATGATACCATACATTATGGGGTACCTATTACTCCTTCATGATTATAGTGGAGATTTGTTTTTAAAGCTATGATTCAGCCTCTCTGCACAATACAGCTTATCCTTCCCAAAATTACAGCCCCCATTCTGTGGGCTAAATACAAAGCACAGGTATAATGTTCCTAATTTACCTATGCTGATGCCTCTACTATCTTGTCATAATCTTTTGTGTTTTCTACACTTAAGCATGAGAGCTCTTTAATACCTATTTAATTAGCCACCGCAATTTTCAGATACCTTTATGGACCCGCAGGAAACAGTAAGTGCTGTTATTATTATTATTATTGTTATTGCTATTATAAAAATGATACAGTACAAAGGAGGGCACATGAGGGGGAAGAAGGAGTCTGCACATCAGGGAGATGAGGGAGAGGGAGAGCTGGGATAGAAGTCACAGCACTTACTAAGATAGTTGTGACTATGTAAGTCCTGTTCTGGAGGCTTGTAGACTCATTGCCACTTTGAGTATCTATGGCTGCCGGAACCAACTTCTCATCTTCATTCCAATAACCAATCTGCCGAATACAAACCCAGGATATCTCATTGATATCTCTTTGTAATATTAACCAAGGTATGATAACAGGGTCATCCAAGCAGGGTCAGCTCGCTCTGTGTGTTCATACCCAACCACAGATCTCCTCTCCTGATTCTTTTGCTGGGAGGACCAGGAACTCCCCCATCCCACCATGCCTCCAGCCTGAAAATAATGTGCATGATACGCTATGGTAGCCAAGTGCTTGTATGCACGTAACAACAATTGGCACGCAGTACTGGGGGATTATTGCAATTCCCTGCCCCATCCAAGAGTTCACACTTTCCCTTGCGTGACTTCTGAATATTTTTCTAATGGTGAGCCTGCCTGTTGCATGTCCAGATGCTACAGGGCAATACAATGCTATTCTGAAACTGAAAGCCTGCATGAACACAGGACTGACTCTTAGGACATCTTGAGACAATAGGAAAAAAAAAAAAGTGAAAAAAAACCCCTAACCCTGGCCAATGTCAAAAAGTTTGGGGTTATGAATAAACTGAATTGTTGTAATGGGAAGAACTCTCATGTTAAGCTGTGCTTATTAATAATCAGGGATTTGAGGTGATCTATCACTGCTTGCAGGTAAAGCAGAGTGCCACCGGGTATCACTAGGAAGATCATTGTTGAGGTTATCCACTTTGAGGACTTGATTTTATAAGCGGTTTTCCATCACCTCATGTAAGCATGCAGTTGCCTGAGCGCTGCTCATGTGAGAGGAATTTCTTATCACAGTAAATGGGAAAGGGTATTAACACAGGGCATGACCAGGAGTCTGCTGATGGTAGATTAGAGATCATAACAGCTCAGGAGAAAAAACCTATGCAGGCTTCTCATCTCTCTTCATTGCACAGACAGAAAGAAAGGAGAGTGAGGAAAGAGCTTCCAAAGTTCTGCCCTAGGGCAACATAAATGGAGACACGTATGTTTGTTTTGCACCTCTAACCTGGTGGATCTAAGATACAATATGCATCGTGGCAGTGATGTACATGTCTTCCAAACAAATATAATTTCTGTCAGTAAATACACAGCAAAATCAAGACATTTAGCCACACTGTTTCTTCTCCTCTAAACTCTCTCCGGATTGCCAACCTCTTGAAATTCAGAGTCCCAAACTGGACATAGTATTGCATTTGTCCTCATATGAATACTACGTAGAAGAGGAAGACCACTTTTTATGTCTTCAAAATGACACTTCTTTTATTTCTCAATGAGAAATTTGTCTTTTTTCTCTTGACTGTGTTGGTCTCTGATCTCACATCAGCTGCTCTGAGGTCTAAGTATGAAGTGGGGGTAGAGGCTGTAAATATGGAACTTTACTATTTGCAGTTTTTCTTAGTTTCAAACAAGTATTTTATTTTTCAGGGGATTGGGGGGGTGCAGAGGGATTCCAGTGAATGCCCATTCCAAAATATTTAGTAGTTCTTCTTTATCAACAGAATAACTGAGTTATTCTTTGTTCTTCAAACAGGTAGTATCTGAAATGGAATATAAACACATGGAGTCAGATTTTCAAAAGGACTTGTGTTTCAAGGGCTCAGCACCCCTGAACGAGGCCAGATTTTTTAAAAAAACCTGGGATATAGAAATGGATCAAGACTCCGGAACAGCACAAATGTTCTTGTAGCTATCAGGACATGGTTAGTGGTAAAACTCTTGTCACTTCAAGGAGAGCAGAATTAGGTCAACATAAAGGGTTCTCCTACACTGGTTACGGCAGACAGCTCCTGCCCGGCTCTGCCTTGGCTCACCCTTGGAAAAAAAAAAGTGGGAGAGCAGAAAACAGACAATCATGTGGCTGAGCCTGAGCCAGTGTGCCCTGCCAATAGCAAGGCTGAGTTGCCTAAGCTTTTACTATCCTGGGAGTTCCTGCCCCAGAGCTGAGATGCCCTTAGTGGTCTTGATAACCCCTTCCATATGTTGTATTTTTTTAGTAATATACCATGGGTTCTCCCTAGTGCTTTGCTTGCACAGAGAGCTGGGAGTGCACTTGTGGTGACTCCACATGCAAGTGTTCAGGAACAGAAACGTCTGTTGGGACCTCATCACACTGTAACTCAAACACCAGGCTGGTGCCTGACACAGGACCTCAGGTCGCTCTCTACTTTACCTTTCTGATCCCATCATGTTTCATCTCAATCACATGGAGGGTGTAGTTGGTCCTCCGTCCCTTCTCGTTAAACTGAACGTTGCCAGACAATCCTTCAAAACGGACCTTAAAGACATAAATATCAATAAGGAGAGCAAAGTGGTTCGCATCTCATGCAGTGGTGATTTGGCAGCAGTAGAAGGCGAGGGGAAGAAGGATGGAATGAGCAGTCATGTCTCGCAGATCCGTGCAAAGGAGACAGGACACCTGAGAAGGGGCTTTCACTTAGGTTCACTCTCTATAGCGTGCCTGGCCACTTGCACAGCTGTTCTCTTAACTTACACTTTCTTTTAAAAACCCTTCCTCTTAAAACGTAGTGGTCTATTACTGAGCTCAGCGAGGCATAAGAGCTAGATCACATGTGCGAGCCCATCACCTCTTAGGATGTGACAGTGAGCTAAATCAGCTCTGAGCTCCTTGGGTTTTGTGGTTTTTTGTATTTTCTAAATCTGACCTGGAGTCAGGATTTGGTAAAGAGTTTGTCAGTTCAAATCAGGAGCTGTATTTGGAGGAAATATGAAACCATGGCCACAGATCCCAGCTGCCATCTTTCAATAGAGAAGAGTCTATCAGTTAACAAGCAAATTTAATTACCTCTGCACCAGCCTAATAAAACCTGACAGTTTAGTATTGTAAGTGAGATTTGTATAGGAAACTTTGAGTCGTAAATCTCTGCTGATAACACTGCCAAGCTGAAGGGCGTTGCTCAGCCATCACATCCCACTTCCTGAACTTCTCCTCTCAGCACGGCCATTGGACTTGTTGCAAAAGTGCCCAGCCTGGCATGGAAATGGGCTTCCAACTGGAGTCACATATGGTGTGTGGGAATTCAGCAGTGGAGACCAGGAACAAGGGAAAAGGAGTGAAAGTTTGGGTCGCTATAGAGGCCACGTGAAGAAGTACTCATGCCACCGGATTGGGAATTTTGTCTTCAGCCTTTCTACTTGCTTTGGAAAAAATCTCTTGTCCCTGCAACTGAAGTCTTCCCACATGCAAAATGTGAACAGGTATTTATCTGCCTTTTTAAGAACTCTGAGGTCCTCAGAATAAAGACCCATGGTGCAGAAATGATGATATATCATTACAGAGGAAATCTCTCTCTAATCTCCTTAAACCGTGTTTGTTTTCCAGCTATTATCACAAAGATTTGCCGTGAAAATGAGTGTCTGCCAGTATTTTCTGAAGCTCCTTCAAGTCAAGAGGTTTTCCTGGTGACATTTGGAGAAACACGCTTCTCCCTTCTCACAAGACACAACACACCCACAAAAGAGAGAGATGCGCTAGAAAAGCACCATTATCTTAAACACTCCTGTGCCTGCTTTTTTCATGGCCCCTTTGGCTTTTGGTTTTCTTTTCAGGTCCTGACAAACTCTGAAGCTCAGGTCACAGGTGCTCATACTTTGTAGCTTTATATGCACTAAAAGGCAGGTGTACAACACCAGTTTCTTCTATCTGAATGCATGAAATCTTAATTCTGTGATATCCATCTGGCACTGAAACAGCACAAGGAATCCCTCCCATCCGTGCTGGAGGCTGCAGCACAGCTTTTCCATCATTTATCATCCTCTGAGACACCCTGAATCCCTACAAGATATAGGGAGGACCGATTTCAACAGTGCTAAGCACCAGTAGAGTCAACTGGAGACACAGAGCATTTAAGTGCAATTTGTGTATAAGACGCGGGCATGTGGTTCTTTGCTGGGAGAGCTGGAGGAGAAGGATGCTATTGTGGCCTTTGGTTTACGGGGCCAGTCAGCAATTAGGGACTAGCTAACTGCTTACTAGATGTGGTAAACAAATAATGTTAACAAAAATCTGTCAAAAATTATCATCATCTTTTCAAAGTAAAATTGAAACCTCAGTGTATTGTTTTAAAGCAATATTTTGTGAGCATTTTCCTGGGGGAAAAAAGTAATTCTCTTTAATAAAAGCATACATTTCACTGAAATGTGTTAGATTTCTGTTCTTGAAAAATTGCAGAATGTTTCAAATCGCTTTTCAGCTCTACTCCTGCCATCAATGTCTCCTTCCTACACTCAACAGGAGTAAGGCAATTCAGGAGCTTATTCCAGATATTTGAGTAGAAATAAGTAGAGAAACTTTTTGCTTTTAAACAGCTTATAAAATTCTAGGCATTAGCAAATGGGAGGTGAAGAGAAAGCACACTGTGAATAGCTGTAAGAATTGCCCTAATTGGGAGTCTTTACAGAAAGGATAACACAAACCTTCAATCTAATTGTAAGTTCTTCTACTTCCATCTGCCTCTTTCTCACCACAATACGAAATGCTTGATGATTATTAAATTCATAGTTAAAATGTCCCCAGAAGACTTCTTCCCCTGCATGTTTCAGAGCCTTTGATTATGACCATCACAACCGAACCGGTCAAATCTTTTGAAAATTATAATTTTTCAATGGCAAAGAAAAACTTTTGCAAATAGCTCTTCATGTTCTTTGCTCAGAATCACTAGAGCTGAAAAATTAAGACTTTTGAAATTGTTTTAATGAAGAGATGAGGAAACTTCAGTGGAGATTTTCTAACACACACACAAAATTGTATTTCCTAGCCATCTAATTTTGATATTCTGTTCTCATAAATTCAATAAAGGAAAATGCTTGAGAACCCATTGCTCATCAGAAAACTTCATGTTTATTAGGTAACCGATCTCCCTAAGACAGCAAGGAGGCTGATTTTATTATAAGGCTTTGGAGAAGCTATGACAGTGATTTGCCCAAGGTCATAGAGAAAATCAGTGACAGGCTTGGGAACAAATTGAATCCAAGCAAGAAAATCAAATCAGATGCAAGATTTGGTTTTAAAGGAATTGTTGTTTACCAGTAAGCCAAAGCCAAAACAAAACAAAATACTTGGAGAAATTTACATATGATGCAAATTAACCAAATTAATTTTGTTGTTCTTGCCTTCTTCACAGTTAAGGAAAGAAGATGGGATAAGCTATATTTGGATAACACTGAACCAGCAGTATTTGCGAAGAATCCATCTATTTTTGCCTGAAAAAAAATGCTAGAAATTAATGTCAGTCTTGAAATTCAATGAAATTTTGAAATGTTCTACCTCTCTAAGTTTTTTATAAGTGTACTATTTTTTTTCTCTTGCTGTAAGTTTCATGTAGCATTTTTGTTTATTCAAAACTGTAAATTTTATGCAGGATGAAAAGGCAAGATTATCAGACTTAAGGAATAAACTATCTAAATGGCTGTTATTAGGACTTTTATGAATCCTCACAGTATGAAACAAGTTGAGAACATTTTGATGACAGCCAACACATAAGGCAAAATTCACATGGTTTCAAGCTTCGTTAGCTGAGTTCACAGACAGTCAAAGGATCTGTAAAAAATATGGTCTGAGCAGGTGTCTCTCTTGGGAAGAGGAAGATAAAAATAAGGACCCATGATTTTATGGGATAATAATTTGGCTTTTCCATCCTAGAACCTCAACAGAAACTGGAGAAGGCAAGAACAACTCCAATGGTACCAGGAAAAGCAGTTTGTTGGATGCATCCCTGAACTCTTTAGGAGACCTGGCTCTAATCTGGAAGGATCAGTTCCTCATCCTGAGTGATTTGTTTGAGCATTTCTGCTGCTGATCGCCCCTCTTCCCCCACCCACAGGCTATGATCAGCCATCACTGCAATGCACACATTGTTTGTGTTTCAAACCTGCTGCAGTGCTCTCTGGATGTCGATTCCTTGTCCCCAGGGCACGGCCGGGTTGGCAAGGCAGTCCCCAGCGTTGCCACGACGGGAGATGTCGATCCGCTGCCTCCGCAGGTTCTGAAATGCCTCGGCCATCACCCGGACCCCGTCATACGTTAGGGCTGATGTGTACTAGAAAGAGAAGAGGAGTTGTACGTTGCCCGTTAGGGTGAGCTGACCTCAGGCATGCTACACTGGTTCACCTCATGGCAACTTTCCAGATGGTTTGGCCTGTTCTCATCCTTCCACCTATGAAGTTCAACAGCCTCTTGCTGCTGGTAATCGCTATTGTCCTGTTGACTTTTGAAAGTTGGTAGCTTCTCAGAGGATGGGAGAGTGAAGGAGAAGCTCCTGATGGGGATTCAGATTGCACTCCCTGAAGAGGACTCAGCCTTAAAAGCCATTTGCCTGTCACTCAAGTCTTTGTGTTTAATTAGAATCATTGACCTGAGCTTTTAAGGAATAAATGATACAGTGTAAATGTGAGATATGCGAAATCAAGCAACAAGTGACTCTTTCTGGTCACAGATGGAGACCAGAAAACTCTACTACAATGTGCAAAAATTCTGCAAAAGATGAGTTCATGCAAGCAGAAACTTGTACAGAAACCTGTGTAAAACTCTTGGCATGAATGGTAAAGGTTCATTAAATCCTTTTCCTAGGATCCCCTGTTGATTTATTTGTTTGCAACTTTCTTAAACTAATACTTCCAATGTTGACATATCTATTGCTGAGCGTTTGTCACAAGTGTATTTGTTTTGGACTGTCAGATGGAAAAAACCAACCTCCCCCCTCCACCCACCCCTTGACAGCTTCAGAGTCTTCTGACTGTGTTAGGAATTAAAATATATTTTCCCTCTCTTGTACACACTAATTTTAAATGCTCCAAACATCTGGAAAGACTTTATTATCACCAGATATGTAGTAAACAAGTCAAGGGTTAAGGAGTTAATGAGGCTTTTTCTTTTTTTATATATAGAATTTTATGAGCTGTTTAATCCTTAGCTTTGAGGAGGGCAAAAACTGGGAGACTGAGTGAATACGCTGACTTGTGTATTTCTTAGCAGGCAGCAACTACTGCCTAGTAAAATTCAGACAATGTTGAGGAACCTGGAACAGATAATGTTCATAATTATATTAAGTGACAGGTTTTCAGAATGAGACTAAAGCACTCTGTGTGACCACAAAGAGGTGAGCATAACTTGAACTGAGCCAGATGGACCCTGAATTAAATGGTTTTTTTTATACCACTTGCCTTTGGCCTCTTCCAGTCCACACGAGGATGCTCTCTGGCATCGTTATTCCTCCACTGCTGCATGATCCTGGCGGGAACAGCGTCCGTGTAATTCACCAACTGGAAACCAGTTACATTGGCTCCGCTCTCCTTGAATTTAGTCAGGTCAATATCCATGAATCCCTAGCACAGGAGAGAAACAGGAGAAGCTTGTTAGAGGACACATCTCTGGGTGGATAAGAGGAATCCTGCCTATCTATGCATATGGCAGCTAGCTTAGGAAAAAACTATTCCCTCTGCAAGGTAAAGTCCAATTTTAAGAAAGGCACAACTTCACCGACCAACCAGTGAACTTGCCTTTCTCTGAGCTGGCCATATCCTGCCATTTCCACCCAGGGAGACAAATAGTCATATTAATAACAACTCATTTGCAAGAAAGCTAGCAGAGTAACCGAAACATATATCCTGAATAAAGCTTGGATGAAAATAAAATAATTCTCAAAATGTATTATAACGAATTATTCACCCAGCTCTAACTTTTATGCACTCGGTCACCAATGGAGAGGCTACTTGTTTTCAAGTCACAATTTGTAGGGAAAACCAAATCCTGAACAACGAACTTTCAGTCGATCAAGAAGTGGTTGGTCAGCCTGACAAAGGAGCCTGTCTGTTAGGAAGGACAGGTTATAGGACTTACTAATTTGGAAGGAAAAAGGGGTACTTTTTTGGACTTCAGATTACTAATGAAATGCATTTTGTTCATTTCCGTATCGTTCTTCCCTGCCTCATCACTGCGTGTGATGAACACAAGTGCACAAATACACAAGTGCATTGGGGGGGCACTGCAGAATTAGTCACTCCTGTTGAGTCAGAGGTAAAAAATAATTAGAGATACACTGCAGTCAATATGAAGAAGGGGTCATTTTCTGGTCTCCCAGCTTTGATCTTATCTCTTCAGCACTGCCATTTTGCAAACCTGTTCTCTGTGCCTCCTTGCACAAAGCAGGTGCTTGAACAGAGACTCTGCCCCCCTGCTTGGGCTGCTGGGGGGGGACAGGCTGAAGTCTGGTGCTTTTTCTTTTGGAATTCAAGCACAAGAGATGCAGGCAATTATTTTCCCTTGTACCATTAGCAACCACAATGCACGAGGGAGAGGCCTATGCACGATGCAATCGCTTGAATGGCAGAAGAGCTTGTTGGAGCTCTGCCCTCCCCCATGTGCTGCTGGTGCATGTTCTTTGCAGGCACCTTCCCAGCCTACCCCTGGCTTTCTCTCCCCTGCTTGCTCTCAAACATATGATGATGGTGTGAATTAAAAAAGCCAAGTCACATTATTCCCACGAGATACTGGCCAGGTTCCCAAAATCATGGTGCTCTCTGTGCATAGGCTGGGGGAGCTAATTAGCTTATTAACTTCCAAGGTTGGGATCAAGCCGTTAGATGGGAACCTGTTTTGGGAACAGACAGCTTGCAAGAAAAAGACTAAATTGCCCTCTGACATCAGCGTCAGACTGAGGGAGTCATAAGTGATTCAAAAATGCCTTTAAAGACTTTCACACTTTTTCTTCCGGCTTTTTGTAAGCAATTTGACACCCACTTAGAAGGCTGAGGAGTGGATACAGGTATACAGATGCTCTAAATAGATGATTTGTTTTGCTTCAAAGTGCAGTGATTTAGGTTTTAAAAAAGGTGATATTTTGTGTGTACGTATTCCTCAGGATGCTGGTTAAACCCACATCAATCTTGTTTGTAATTGCTAGCATAGGGGTTTCAGCAAGCCAGAGCTGTGATTAATGAATAGGAAATGCAGCAGGATAATTCTCCCTGACACCTTAATGCATTTCAGGCCAAGTGTTTTTTGACACACAGAGGTGTGTCAGTAAGAGGGACCTCACAGGTTGCCAACCAGTTGTTCGTGGCTAGGACCAAATTACACTGACATTTTGCTCCTGGGAGGTACTCAGGGGAGAAAGACCTGTCAAAAGAAACTACCACACAGCAACTTGAAGTTTGTGCCACCAGCTCCTCCTTGGAAGGCCTACAAAAGCCCAAGTTCCCACCAGAGTATCAGTAAGACGTCTGGTGTCTTTAGCCCCCTCAACAAGCAGATTTAAACAGGAAAAGTCAAAAAAAGATGAGACAGCAGTGGTTGAAAAACTTCCACTGTTTTCCCCAAACCATTCAGAACCTGAAGCTGGTATTCCACAATATTCATTGGGATTCATCTTATATAAAATTTTAAAATAATCTAAATAGACAAAAGGAATTATTTCTTCCTGAAGATTGTACTAATTTTTCCCCACTGACTTTTGACAGAATTCAGGTTCTTTAAAAATTGTGGTGACCTCTGAAGATTTTCCAGCTGTTTAAGGCAGTTGGGACCATAAAGGACATCATTAACCTTGGATATGTCTTTGCATTTTGGCATTTATCAACTGCTGAAATAACTGCTTTCCCCTGTTATCCCTCCTCCACATGCCCCAGTACAAGGTCAGTATGGGAACAGTCCTAATTACAAAGGCATTTTAATCACTGCACCACTGAAATCAGCTCAGAGCAGGTCTGGGTGAAATGACAGCCAATAAACTGGCAACACCAGAGGTCAGGTATTTTAGAAAATAATTCCCAAAGGAGGTACATTCTTGCTGGCTAACATATAAACAAGAATATATCAAATGTTATGCAAACTGTCTCTTGAAAATGCTTCTATTGACAAAGTGGCATCAGGAATTAAATATGCTTATCTGTCTTTCTGGCATATCAGTCAGTGCTTGTACGGAACAGGAGAACAGAAGAATTACAATATTTGCAAGTAAAGAAGGCATCGATCATCTGTCGTGCTAAATGTACCCACATGTTGCAAAAAAAAGGGACCTTGTATTTCATTTTCAGTTGCCCATATTTGGAAAACAGGAAATAATTTTTTTAAAAAACGACTAAGGAAAGACTGCAACCCACTACTGAGGGGCAGCAGACGTGCTTTTACGTGTTTACTATCTACCAGTTTGGGAAAGACCCAGTACAGAAATGTTTCCCTTTGCCATGCAATCAAGTACAGCAAGAAGCGAACAGTGCTGGAATTATGTACTCCATGGGACCAGAGAGGTCAAACGGGTTTGAAACCATTTCAAAAATTTGGCAACGAATACTGGAAAAAGCTTGCTTTTGCATCCATGTCTGTAGAACAATGGGCTGTTCGGGGAATGAGCCGATCCCTGGAATTTGGGGGTATGTGACTTTCTTCAGGCTCTTTAGACCTGAACTGTTTGGGATGTATCTGTTGGACATGCAGGTATCTGGCATCACCTCCCTATGAATCATTGCCAGTCCCCTGGGGAGGAAGAGGAGGAACTCAGGAACTCATGCTCCGGCCCAGGCGCTGTGCCAGCACCCCCAGCCAAGCAGGCATAGGAGGTCCCGGGGCAACACGGAGCTGCCCCAGGCCCCAGATAGGGTCAGTGCCCAGGACATAGGTACTCCAGGGGAGACAACACTTCTGGAGGCGCAGTTCTCTCTGGGAACCATCAAAACCAGGCTGGAAGGGACACAGCATCAGCCAGCTCACCCCCTGCCCTACAGCAGGATTAGCTGGCTGTCCCTTTGATTTAAATTCACTTTGCAAAATCATCTCAGCAAAACAGAGAACATGGCCTCCTGCCTTGCCTATGCCTGGAAAATGCCTGGCTTTCTCTGAATGCCATTGAATTAGCAGGCTGACAATAAACCACAAAAATCTGGACCCATCCACGCTGATGGGCTGAGACAGCCTCCCTCCTCCACGCCTGCTCTGACTCACAGCATCTGCACCACACAGTTCGAGCAACAGCCAGGCTTGGTTCAAGGGAGGAAACTTGCTCTTTAGCCCGTACCACAGACTGCTCTCCCTGCATTAATGACCTCGCAAAGCGATTACATGCAGAAGTCCTGCTGCTGGTAAATAATATGGGCAGCTGTTACAGACCTTCACGCCTTCAAATAGAAAACAGAACAGTACTGGGAAGGGTTTTTTTCCTCATTGTGTTTTCCTTGCTGCATCTGTTCTTTACGCTGTTCTTAAACTGAAAACATTTTTCAGCCAAAGGTTCTTCTACTGTCCCATTTGCTGCCTTGGTTGCTGGGAGAAGTGTCAGCAAGTCACACATTTATATTCCTCTCCAATGCTTGTGGGCTCAATCATCAAAGGAAATGCATAATGCAGGAGGACTGATGACTTGAAATGGGCCTCATGAATCCATCTTGATTAACTGGTCCACAAAGGATCTGCCTTGAAAAGAAAGTCCCCCAGAAATGAGCCAGCTTCTTATTTATACCCTGAACACCCATGAGGAGCCAAGACACTGAGTGGGCAGCGCAGGCGGCTGTCAGACAGCGTAGGGAAAGCCTCCTTCCTTCGTGCACGACCCTCCTCAAATCTGCCAGCACCACTTAGTTGCCTGAATGTCTCCTTTCACCCTCGTATTTCACTGCCTCACCATCCTAAACCTTTGCCTCACTGATGGCACCGGGCGGCATTGCTCCTTCTGGGACATCATCCCAGCCTGCGGGAGCGCCGCAGACAGCAGCAGCCTCCCCTCCATACCCGGACATCAACAGGCAGCTGACCACTGCCCCGCACCTTCAGATTCTCTCTGTATTTCACTAAATTGGTATTAATTGCTGGCACTTTCCCTGCAGGATGCCTCCCGTGGTATAATCGCGCCTTTGAAGCTGCGGTAACAGGCAGCGAGGGCTGAGCTCCGGGATGGCTGAAGCTGATCGTCCCATAAACCTCCTCGCAGCTCAGCTTAAAATTTCTGTGCCTTTACTCTGTCTTGGTTGTTCCTGAGAGAAAGGACATTAGAGAGTCTCCCTGAAGACCACCACGTTTCTGAGAAACACTGTTGTTTTCTCTCCTCCCTCTGCATCTTCTGAGCCCCCTGGATCTCCCCCTGAGACCAGCAAATCTCATCTCTGAATGAGGGATGGAAAATGACCCTTTCTCTTGAATTACCTGGAGGAGGCTTGCTGGCCAAACCTAACACAGTCCCCTCACCCCAAGAATGAGCATTAGGGCTTTTTGTCCATTTCTGCCTGGGATGAAGAGACTGGAGTCTATTTTTCTTCTTTTTTTTTTTGTTTGAGGTGCACACTGAAATATTCTTTTTTAAGCAAAAAGCATTTAAGGAATTCACCCTGAGCTTGGAAAACTGGCCTAGCTCTCTTCAGACATTATCCATGTATGGTTTGCAATGCCAAACTGCTTTCTGCTAGCAGGCTTTGTGATTATAAGAAACTTTGCAAAGCAAAACAATTGCTTCTGAATGGCTGTAGATCAGCTGAGTGAACGCAAAGGGCTCCTGCCATTCCAAGATACGCTGATGCCTTTCTGTGGGGAGCAAGAAGTCGAGTGTTTCCAGACAGAGCATCCCTAATACACCACATTATCTTCAAGCATGACTTCTCCAGTGAAGCATGGTTCCTCACTCCCATCACTTTGTATCAATAGGGAGGGTACGTCAATGAAGAGCCCATCTGCTCAAGTCTCATGCCAGCAATGCCTTCCAACAGGAGAGGCCTGCTCTTCTGCAGAATTATTAGTATGTCAAATCTCATTGTGGCAGCAAAACATGTGAGTCCTTGCTGTAACATAGAATTAAGTGAAGAAGAAAGGGACAAGAAAGACGGGAAGAGGGGACACTTGCAGACAGGGTCCCAATCCTGCAGTGCAATGAGTCTGTTTTGTCTTGGTCTATCGATGCAAAGCAAACCAAATCAGGTGAGGATCCAGACTCAAGGATGGTGGGCTGGAGGTGACCTACAGTAATATTTTTTTTGGTACAGCTCTACAGGCATACGATTTTCTTTGTGATACTATTTGCATCGGCCCTATCCTACTGCTTCAGCACATTCTGGATATAAATGATCTTGTTGGAAAGCTCAGTCCAGGCAGACGGACAGATGCTCTAGGTGGATGCTTGTGCTTTAGAGAGCTTTCAGAGGAGAAACTGAGTAAAAGGTTTGGGAAACGTGCCATGTAGTGACAGATGCTAGGACTTCAATCAAAGGTATGATTAAGGGAGGACCTGATCACAGTTTACAAGAACCAAAACGTCAGTAATGGAATACTTGGTCTAGCAAACAGAAGCATAAATCTGATGGGGGAAGCTGAAGCTAGGCGAGTCTCAACTAGAAAAAAGCACTGATGAAATCACCATGAGGAAGATACTGCAGACGTACCACGTCACCCCTTGCCAGCTGAGCTGGGGTAATGGATTAGGAGACGGCAAATGGCTGAGGAAAACTGTTAGTTTAACACCCTTTTGCTGAGATTTAAGCAAACACATTTTTTCTTCCAACGGCTGTAATATAATCTGTCAGTTATTCACCTGATGCTCAGTGATTTTTTTAAGCCCCAGTAAGGCACTCATGCTTTTGAGCCCTCATTAGCTACTGCAAAAATCCTGCCAAAGATGCAGTTCATATTCTCCCATGTGGGCAATTTTTATATCAAAACCAGATGATTTTCTTTTACATGAGACGCTCTAATTCAAGCAAAAATTAATTCAGGGCACTGCTATGTCTTTTACTATCAGTAATTCAGATGAAATAATGTTATAAGTGTTTCTCCTGCTTGATAATCTTTGAATCAGGAGAGAAAAGCTGTTTGGAAGTGAGATGCAGACCTTGGAAATTCCTCTGATACATTATATTTTCTTCCTCTGCCTGGAAAACCAAGTTTTGTCATGAATCTACCTGCACCAACCTCTCAGAAAGAGGAAAGATCTGACAGGCATAATTTTAGAAACCTAAAAATAACTTAGGATAACTCTTTCTAACATAAGAATATAATTTTTGCAAGACCAGGCATCTTGAGACCTTACCAGGACAAGAAGCCGATGCTGTACACATCCTTTTGAAAACTCCCACAAAACAGAGTTTCCCATGTGCTACTGGTGCAAAGCTGAGCGTTGCTGACAGTGTTTGTACCCTCAGTCAGAAATACTTCAGGGGGCAGGAGACAGAGCTAAGAACAGAGGGTGATTAAAATAAACATGGCAGCTTTCAAGCTGATGGGAGACTGAGAACCCCACATTTTAGCTCCAGGGAAGCTGAAGCAGGGGCTCGGCGCAGGCAGCGGAGCCATGGGCACAGGGCCAGGGTCACACATCACGCTGGGGCTGTGGCGGGTACAGCTCCTTGCAGCAGGCTGGCACCCAGCATGGGCACAGCAGACCCTCGCCACGGGGCCGCGGCACGGGCTGCAGGACGTACACGGGCTGCGTCGCTTCAGGAGAGCTGATCTCTGCCTGTGCTGGGAGAACTTTGCTCCCCAGGGATGCGGATGTCCTTTTCGACAGCCAGTGTGGAAGGGAACCCCTTCTTTGCTGTCTGCCCCAATTGGTTGGCCTCAGGTCACTGCGTCTCAGCCCTGGTGATGCAAAAGTTCTTCCTTCCATTTTTGCGGGGAAAAAAATCAGAGAGGCCCATTTAAACCACAGGTGGACTGAATCAAAGCAGAAGATTTTGCCTGACTCCTGCACAAGCCACTCTGCTGGTAACCTCCAAAGCCACCACGAGTGCTTGCAAAGTGAAACCGCCCGTGGTCTAACTCAGCACTGACACATGCTGATACAAAATGGCACAGGAAAAAATGCTTACCTCTGCTAATCAGCTCTGGCTTTATCTTTACTCTTCCCTGCTACCCCTAGCATCAGCAATCTCTTACGCTTATCTATTCAACTTCAAACGAGAGCATTTGCTACAAGAACAACCTGGACTAATGCGCCAGGAAAGAAAAAAAGGTTAAAACACTGTATGTGGCAGCTGTCCTTCATACTTGGCTTTTAAAGGCAGGTCACACGAATGTCACTTATTTTAAGACAAAGATTTTCCTCTGCCCAGGAGAGCTGATGTCCTCCCACTACTGACAGTAGGCGGCCTACATGCCTAGTATAGGACAAGCAGATACATGAAGCCAAGGTTATGGGGAAAACGTCTGTAACATCAAAAGAAAGGGATCCCAGATGTTTCTAAGCTTGCTTCTCTGATAGTATTGACTGTGGGTTTTTTTTTCTTTGTGGTTGCTAGACTGATGCTCTCAAAGGCTGAGGACAAAGCTTAGAAAAAGAAGACTCACAAAAACAAACACTTCTTAAAGTTGCCAAAATTCTCTGAGTTCCAGAGAGAGAGAGATATGATTGCAATGCCCCAGTGCTGGTACACCTGACAAATATCCAGTCTGACAGCTGGTGAAAGCTAATTGGGGTAACTCTAATGGGTACTGGTCGAGGATCAGGTTTTCATGAGTTTGCAAAAGCCATAGACAGTGCCAAATTTGCCTCAAGGAGAAGTGGGGATGCTCACATGAGCCCTTCCCCTGGCAGTGATGTTGGAGATAGATCTTCGTGGGACAGACATGGCTGAGCAGACAAGGCAGGCTGTGTCTTTAACAGGCATAGTAGATTCGGAGAAGGATGTTTGCCCATGGCCTAAGGTGCAGAACGGTTTCATTTTGTTTGTGAACATAAAAATATTATTGTCTCACCTTGGCAACAGCAATTTCACTGAAGAAGAAAGCTGTTCCTGCTAGGAAATACCAGCTTTCATTTGCTGCTACTTGTCAAATTCTGCTTGGTGCTTTACTACAGCTCACCGGACAGCAACCACCGGGCAAACAAGTGGTGATTAATGCAAGCCAGTTCCTCTTTGTTCAGGAATTGTCTGTGACCAGACAGGGAATTCCTCCATGCTCAAGATGGATGATTTTTGCAGGCTTTATCCAGCCTGCGCATTGCCTTGCAAACTCACTTGCTTTGCGTTCCTGATGTAACCCCAGTTTGGAGCTGCTGTAACTGGGCATTAGAGTGCTGCTGCCTGTTTTTTTGGCTGAGTATAGCTTTGAACAAGCATATAGCCAAAAATAAGAATTTCAGTGGGGTTATTCATAAATATTTCCCAACATTTGCTTCCAATGGTCATTTCCATAATTGTTTTCGCATGGGAAAGGACCCAAGAAGGTCAGGTAGTGTTGCAAAAGGCAGGAATTGAAAATTCACGCACTTGCTCCAGCTGGTGCAGGTAACATGGTGGCTACAAACCAGCTGAGGGCCCACTTGACTTGTGCATGGCAGAGCCTGTCCCAGCCACGGCTGGGAGCCTTATCTTCATATAGGATGAGAGTCCTAAAATCAGGACTCCATCAGTCAGCACAGGGGACAAAAATAACTCATTTGGAAATGTTCAGGCACTTGCAGTTTTTAGTTCTTAATTTATTCTCTTATGACCCAGTACTCCAGAATGAGCCAATTCCACAAAATCGGGCTGTTCTCTAGGCGTGCGGGTGTGCACATGAGGGTACATGTCTGTGTGTGGGCAATGCACGCCCTGTCATCTTAGGACTTGTCTACAGGGGGAAAATGGGGGCTGTTTAAGGTCTATCCACTATGTGTATGAGTCAGTGGGAATAAATTACAGCATGTTACACCCTCTGAAGGCTGTAATCCAGCAATGAGATGTCCTTAGAAGAAGGTAAAACCTACTGTGATCTCTTGGATCCCCGCTATGGTTTAATCCTAGCAGACACCAACTTCCCATGTTCTGCCAATCCCTTATAACATCCCTGGCCATCCCCGCAGAGGGAAACTTGCTGTCCTTCCTCACTGGAATAATGGCCTCAGGAACATGGGATCTTCAAGGCCTTTTTGCAATTCTCCTTGTAGAACTGATCAGTGAGCAGCTCTTGTGTGGGTGCAGCACATCACAGACACCCGTTTGGCTTCTGGTGCCTGAACCTGCCTGTGTGCAGGGCAGAACCACAAACCCTGTTCTGCCCTGGAAAGGCCCTTCTTAACCTTCAGGAGCATTATTCCTTTTCTTTTTTTAAATAGTTTTCCCACATTGTCTGATTATCGCCTCCTCTTTTTTTTTTTTTTTTTTTTTTTTAATATTCCTCTCTTTGGAGTTTGACTCTTTTGCATTGCTGGGTTTAAGGAGAGGAAAGACTAAAGTAAAGAGCTTGAATTCCTTTCACTCATCTCCTCCTCCTCCCAGATCAAAGCTGCTTGAAAAGCACAGCTAGTAACAGTGATTTCTGGTGGTCCCATCAGACCCTGTGGGTCCTGGGAACCCAAAGCGGTCCCCTCTGAGACATGCCTGGGAGGCAGAATCTCCCTGCAGAAGGGCTGGGGAAATGAAAAGCCTTTTGCTCGGAGTTAATTATTTATAATCCATGTTGGCTGAGTATGCAGCCTCTTCCAGCCAGCTCTGTCCTCTCAGCGTTTGTGCAAAGGCTAAGAAAACAAATTAAAGACAGGAAAAGTGTGCTTTCTCAGGCTGAGGGTGGGAGAGAGTGGTATCGTAAGGGAGAGGGAAATGTCCTTCATAACTCCAACATCTGAGTATTAGACCACCTTGTGCCTCTAATGTATTTATTCTTATGAAACCGTGCAGGGACAAGATGCAATAGCATTGTCATTTAGCCCTCCACATGGGTATACATAAAACACACAGACACGCACATTCCAGCTACTCCCGATAGCTTCCCTGCTTAACTTTAATGAAGGGACTTTCATAAACATCTGAGGACCGGGACCTGGGTTACGGCAAATAATAATTTTTTAAAAATTAGCAACTGAAGTTATTGGCTGCTCTATGGTTTGCATGTCTCCCCCTGCACAACGTAACATTTTTAACACTGTAATTACATGGTAGGCACCCAGCGCAGAAGGGCAGGGTCAGTATCAGGGCATCGCGGCGCAATTATGTGGCCATTTTTGTCTTGTAAATTACAGACTTATCTTGGGACTGAGAGAAGGAGAACTGCAGCAACTGCTTGACTAATTGGTAGTTTAAAGTTTAATTACCCCAGGCCTGACGTGCTGCCTCACAGACGCAGCTGTGGGAGGGAAGAACGGCTCCAGACCCCGCACGGACACGGCAGGTCCTGGGGAGCAGCCTCAGCCCCGGGCTGCTGACACCACCCCGTGCATCGCCCCGGATGGACGGACACATCTGGAGAGGAGAGGGTAGGAGCTCTGCTGCGGAAAACCTCCAGCTGCCCTGTGGATTGAGGCTATTCCTCTTTCTTACCTCTTCCCAAACCTTCCTAATCGGAGAAATTCTCCAGCCACCTAGGAAAGGACAGCGTATTGCTCCAGAAAGATGGCCCTGCCGCTGCGCAGCGCAGTGCTGTCCTCAGGCAGCACCTCCCTGCATGAAAGGGAGAATCCTTTCCTCAAAGCAATCTTTAAAGCCAATTCATTCCTGAGAATGATCTGATTTAGCACCGAGTTGCAGTATAGGTACAAATTTTATTTTTACTGGAAGGTCAGAGGGATCCTGGTGTGTTATCATTAACAAGTCTGCCCTTGGTGGGGCGCTCAGGATGGCTGTGAAACACTTCACGTTGGGGACATGCACTGAACTGGAGCTAAAACTGGTTAGCAAATACAATTTGTTACCAATCATCAACAACTTCTTGGTGGCCTGACTGAAATGAGCTGGGAGGGCAATACCAGGACCCCAGGTGCCCATGACATGCAAAAATAATCATTATCACAACAAGCATTAACTGACAGTTGCCTTAACTGGCTTTGAAAAGATGCAGATTGAATCTGGAGGCAAAAAAGATTCCAGCAACCTTGGAGGTACCCGGGGGATAATCTTGCTGGCTCAAGACAGAAAACACCACAAGGAGAACACCGTAAATGACTTTTTTCCTAGCCCAAAGGTGAATTAGAAAAAAGACTTCCAGCTCAGTAACTATAAGCATAGTGCTTTACAAAATATGAGATATTAAAAAAAAAAAAAAAAAAGCCACGGGGGGCAACTCACCAAATTTGCCAGAATGTAGTGGTACCCGTTCCCATTTTTTTCAAGCTTGATGATCTGCAAGATGAAAACCGAGGGTATTTAGCAGAGACCAGCTAAGGAAGCAGAGCTTCACTTTTTTACCTTTCCTCCCCATTTTTCCCTGATGAGGCTGTCCAGTCGAAGACAGGAAGACCCAGCAAAAGAAAAGTTCACAATCTTGTTAGAGGAAGGACAGGGCTTTCACACACACAGCAGCAAGTTAGAAATTAGACAGGACAAGATCCCCAAGCAGGTTCCACAAGCAGGGAGAATAAACTACCTGAGCCAACCTGTTTCCTATGGGCTCAGGAATAAAACCACAGTGATTTTTCTTAAAAAAAAAAAAAAAGGTTAAACAAGATTTCTATTTCAGACATTAAAGGAACAAAGCGGGGAGCTGGGGTCCATTTGTCCTGACCCCTGAACAGGACTAGTGAGCTACCCTGCACATCATCCCAGCTAGAGTCTGTGCTGCAGACACCTCCCGGGGCGAGCTGGCAGGGGCTTTTAGACTATGGGGGAATGTTTCTCCTTTAGACCATTGGGGTAGCTTCAAGCCACATCTCCAGAACAAAGCTGCCTGGGCAAGTCACTCAACCGAGGATTCCCCTTGCGTGTTCTTTGAGCTTATTTATACCTTCATATTCGTGTATGTCCCAATATATGCTCTTTGCCACTTTTTCTCCCTGATGCCTGTAGAGTCAGGTTTTTGTTCTCTTTTATCAACACAATTGCTTACAAATCTGTAATGTTTGAAAGTTTCTATGCCTAGGTAGAAAGGCACCATCTGTTGTAGGGTTGTCTGTGATTACGAGGGATGGGGTCATTGATCAGATGGTCCCTAGCTGTCTTTTCCTTCCTTGATTTAAAAAAATACAGAAAGAATACAGCTAAAAATCACATTATTCTTCCTGACTCTGGATTTCCACCAAAATTCCTCTCCACTGATTTCCAGCAGCGCTGTTAAATTCTTAGCAGGTAACTAGAGCCAGATACCACCTGCATTTGAGCCAGTCCACATATAGAAATAAGACAGCGAAAAAACAGGCCCAAGCCACCATGCCCTCAGAACCTGTAAAAACTGAAGAATTGCCAGTTTCTAAGAGAATTGTGCTGCTTCCATGCGGTTTCTTTACTGGCAACACTACCTTTTATTTCCATTGTCGTGTGAATTGATTCTGAATTACTGCCTGCTTTGCCAACGCTCAGGCAGAGTCTGCAGGAATGGTGGCGAGGCCAGAAACATCCTCACAGCCAGAATGATGATAAAACGACTGTTGTGTTGGATTTGACCAGAGATCGCTCTACCCAGGACTCCTCTCTGGTACCAGGTGTTTGAGAAGCATCAGACGAGGGCACACACAGGCTGATCCTCCCCATGGGACAGCACTCCCAGATTATCACGAGCAGCCATTTAGGATTTCCAAATGGATCATAAGAGCTGACACTTGCTCTGTGCAACTGGTTCATCTGACTTAGCCTTTCTCTGAAGAAGTGCTCTTGTATGCACCTTAAAACTCACCTGGTTCCCAGCATTAACATGGGGGCAGCAATTAACTCCACTGCAGGCTTCATTTAGTAGCAGTTTCTTACACAACTGAAGTCAGCTCCACCACCTTCACCGTCCTGTGGCTCTCCCCACAGGATCCCTCAGTATGGCTTCTGCTGAGCAGCCTGGAGCCCTCAGAAAAAAAACCCTCTCTATGCCTAAGGCTGTAAAGATATATACTCTTATTACGGGTACTTGTCTGAGTATCTTCCATAGCCTAATCTGAGAAGAAAAACCAGACCCAACTTGTCCTCTTCCATTCATCAACTGAGACCGACCTTTGCAGTAAGTCCCAGACCTCGTGGGAGGAAGGAGCATCTCTGGGCCACTGGGATGTCTAAGAATTACGATCCAATTCCCCGTTTCTTCAGTGTCAACAACAGCTGGCGTTGGCTCATTCTGCCCAAAGTCTCCCTTTGTTATTTTATTAGGTGTCAGAATCGATGAACTGGAGAGGGTTGCCATCCAGCTTTCCCTGAGCTGTTAATCTTGCAGCCCATCCACCTGAATTATGAGGCTTGCTTCCTGTGTTTTACACAGTTATTTGTGATCTTAATTTATTTTAGAATGCTTGCTCAGTCCTAATGTGTCCAGACGGTGGTAGCAAGCTGAGGTTATAATAGCATTTATCACTTAGCCTGAACGTGGTGAGAGGCTGTGCTGGGCTGCATGCTGATAGCTCACTTGGGCCACCTAGGTTTCATTACCCACTCCTTAATGGGCCAGTTTGACATCTATTAGAGAGAAATCCTCTCAGAGTGAAACAGTGGCAAAGGAGAAATTCCAGTTATTCATTTTAATGAGAGACAAGGAAGAAACAATACAGGGCTTTGATGGAATACAACCCACCGCTTACTTATCCCATTAAGGCTACGCAGCGTGGCCCCGCAGATATCCTGCCCTGAACCAAGGCCTGGCTCGTAAGCGACAGTTACCTCGGCAGAGATAAATCATGCTCTTGAGACATGACACAGAGAAATCTCTGAGAAAGAAATCAGGTCATTTTCCCACATATCGCTAACACATTGAGCGCTGGTTCCTCTACAGCTACGGTCTCCAGAATGCGAGGGCTGCCTTGCTGGAGTCAGGGGTGGTTATTTGTGTTATGTGTACGGGCTGGGAGGATGAAATTAAAAATGTGTGCAAGCACCCGTGTGTACATGTGAGGGACTGATGCTAAACAGCCATCCCTGGCCTTTCTGTTCACTGGGGAGCAGAAATCCACAGCCACAGAAAGACAGAGGCAGGCTTGTCAGGGAAGAAGATAAACACAATAAAATGTCCGTGAGAGGCTGAGGCAGCTCTTTGAACACCTGAGACACTCAAAGGGACAGTGCAAGCAGAGCAGTGACATCCATGCAGGGGCTGCTGGTGCGATGAGCCGAGAGACTGGCCGCCAGCCCAAGTTTAAATCCCAGCAGAATTTCATGTGATAATGAACCGAGCACTATCTTTGAACGCCCTCCGGTCATCTGCGTGTTGTGAAAGACCTGGCATCCCCTGCTTATGCTGGGATAACTACCTCTGCTCTCAGAAATCCCTGTGGACTCAGAGCAAGAAGTGAAACGAGGATAAAAATGGACTACACGGGTCTGAAAAAAGTTATCTACAGCTCTATCCCTAACAGGGGTGTTGCCTCCTAGGCACGGATGTCTGTTGGAATTGCTCTGTCTTTAATGGATGTTTTTCACAGCACTTCAAAACAAATATAAGCGCAACATTTGGGTTTGTTTTTAGTGTTCTTGCAAATAGCTTTACTTATATCTAAGTTTAACTCTTGCTCCAGTTAATGTGAAGAAGTTTGAAAGAAAGATCTATTTTCCTGTTCATATTAGGAAAACTAGAAAATATTTGACTGCAGAAGTTCACTTTCTGTTAGACAAACCAGGCTTAAAAACCCAACATCATTAACCCTAGAAATCTGGTATACCCTATAGGAAAGCTTGCAGAGAGGGCGAATGCACTGCCTAGGTCCTGTCAAAAAATTTTGTTCAACTGCAGCTACTCTGTGTTCAGGGAGAAGACTTTACCCTCCAGAAGAAGCTGGTCTCTCCTTCATGAGCATGATCTTTACTTTGAGGTTAAAACCTGCTACCTGCTTCATTATTAAATATAATGGAGCAGCACCCAGAGACATCCAACGAGGACGGATTGGGCTCATCCCTGAGCCGTGCAGCTGGCAGTCCTTGCCCCAGACAGCGAGCAACTGAAGTGCGAGACGGGAGATGACAGGTAGCTTAGGCAAAGCGACGCGTGAAGCACAAGGTAAGAGTGAGCTGGTTATGAGTACGATAGCGGGAGTCACACTGCTCTGGCTGTGGGGCCTTCCTAAGCCACACGGGACAGGAGTCCCAGCTGTGGGGAAAGCCTTGGCTTTAGGTGTGAGGGGGAAAGATATTAAGGCTGGAGTTGAAGCGGGGACACAAGTGTGGACTGAGACCTGTCCATGGGCTTGCATTGGTCTCCAGTCCACAGAGGTTCATATTCAGGCCTTAGGGAAACCATTAAGGAAGGCATGGAGGAAAGAGGATGGAGAAAATTTGGGTCTGCACTACTGGGTGACCTATCTAGATTGAGGATGAGTAAGGCAGGGCACACAGCCTAGCTTCTAAGTCCTCTGTTGCATATCCCATCAGCCTTGTGGCCAAGGGCTGACAAAACAGCCAGGAGATGGCTGGGAATGAACCGGTCTCTCTCATTGTAAGGTACGAGAGGAGCTGGAAACATCTGATCCTGCTACAGCCTGGATGTCCTGAGAGGATTCTGAGCTCCAGCCTGACCTGGAGAAAGTGCTCCTGAGGACACTACAGATGTACCATAACGCTTCTCCATCTCTGTCCTGCTGGCAGTGGTTATGAGAATTTGGTACATCACACGGAGGCTGGAGGCCCAGGAGTCTGGCAGTGCCGATTCACACCTCCACCCTAACTCACAGGAGGTGGGAAAACCAGAGAAAAACCCAGCAGAATAAGGAAGTGCCATGTCTTGTGCACGCTGCCTGGAGGAATTAGCACAAAACAAACTTGTTGGGGAGTAAGCAGGTGTAAAGGGTTCAGCAGAGGAGTCAAACAAGTATAGCATATGGAGCAGCAGAGCTCACTCAGCATGAATACATGGGAGCTCCTAGTATTCATAGGACTTTACAGTTTCCTCAGTAACACAAGGGAGAAATGCCTGCAAGCTTGGCAGCCTGCTGTGATACATCCCCCACCCCCTCTCCCATCCAACGGAACAGACAAGAATGGGGAGGAGAACTTCTCCAGGCAAAACAACCCTTCCCATCCTGCATGCAAGAACCGTCCCAGAAGACCCACACCAACACAACCTTGCTAAGGATGATGTTCAGCCGCTCAGATTCACAGTCTACCACCACCAGCCTTTCCTTCTTCTTCTCCAGCTCCTGGAAGAGCATGCGGTAGCCCTCTTCTGTTGTCGTCAGGATGTTGACTGCTGTCACCTGCCAGTTCTTCTCGGCTGCCGTATCCAGCACTTTCTGTAGGACTGACAACCCTGCAATGGGAAGAGAGGGGGGAAGAGGACAGCAGGGGGAGAACCAGGTTTTAATTGTGTGGTGGCATCTTTCCATCCTTCTGACAGCCTGCGTAGCTGCCTCAAGCAGGGCTGGATACAGCATCGCAAGAGTGCAGCAGAACTAGAGAGCAGCTAATAGTCTAGCATCTTACCCAAACACAGCTGGGCTAGAATTAATGACTCCTGCTTTTTCTGTCCTAGCACAAGAAAATAGGATGATTCCAGGCCTAGTTTTCTTTTATAATTGGCAGATCAGTCTTGTTGATCAGGCCCTGCTGTGGGATTCAGATAAGAGCTCTAATCCCCATCTTTTTCTCTATCACTACCCAAATCACTTGATTTCTCCTCATCTTTGATCTGTTTAGGCTCTATGCTCCTAGGGTTAGGGACACCCTCAGCAATCACAATGCACAATCATATTCAGTGTCCCTGTCTCCCTTGGCAGCATCTCATCAGAAAACTTAATTATTTTTAAAAGGATCTTACCTAAATTATATACACAGCCTTCCAGAGGAGATACATGTCATCAGCACCACTCTGGAGTCCTGCTAGACAACCTGCCTACTGCAGCCCTTTTGGGACATTCAGCGTGCCCATGCCTCGTGACAACAGAATGCAGGGTGGGATGCTTTTACACCTTCTCCTTGTCTCTTAAGGTCATCCTGTCCCTGCAAGGACTAATGATAACTTCCAGAACAGAGCTGTGAATCATCCTTGCCTCTGTGTGGTCCTCCACAAGCCCATTTTGCTCTTGGCCTCCAAGCCAGGAGCTTTAAAGGCATCTGAGAGCAGGGGAAACTGAATCACAGAGCAATGAGCTCACTAGTCCTGTTCATGTTCTAGAAGGTCAGATAATATCTTCCAAGAACCCAACAAAGGCTTTCATTATTTCACATAGACAACCAACACTCACTAACACAGCAAACTTGGAGTTTTCCAAGCTACCTGACAGAAACACACACACGTATCACAACTGGATGTGGGTTCAGGTGAGACCCAAGCAGCTGTCGGTTCACATTTATAGATGTGGGACTCAGTGGCCTTGAGTTCCATAGACCTATTCAGTATCGGACCTATTCAACATAAACAATTTCCCCGTTTGAAACTCAAACCACTTGCACATTAAATATTTCCCTTGCGTTGATGGGGTTCATACCTCACCCTATGAACACAGACATACTGGGTCAAGCTAATGCTTCATCTAGATCAATGCCCACTTTCAGCAGTAATGAATATTTAGAAAAGGATCAGAGAACAGGGAAATTGTAGGGTCACTCTTCCTTTAGCCACCCCCTCAGCCTCCAGCAACCCACAGAAGAGGACTTCTTGAGGCAAAGACTCCACCTAAACCACTGTGTTTAATTGCCTGGTAACCCTTCCCACGTACTTGTGACTTACCCCGGTCAGCATCATAAATGTACACAAACTTCTGCCAGCTGTAGTGCTCGATGACACTGATGAGGGCATCCTGGAGCTCTGGGCGAAGCTGGAGAACAAACTGGTTGGATGTTTCAACAGGGAAGCTTGGCGTTATAAAGCAGACATGGAGAGCCCCGCAGAAAGACGTAAGCATGTTGACGGTCCTCCTCTCATAAAATCCAAAGATGGCGTAGACACCCTTGGAGAACTGTGAGCAGACTGGAGGAGCAGAGAGAAAGGTCGTGAGGGCAGAAGGACAAAGAGGTTTCTCAGGGAAGTCACCAAAATAAACTTTTTCCCTGAGATAAGCTGTAGGCTCTCCGGACTAGATACCTTCCCTGAGGCCTGTGGGTTGGTGAGCACAATCTGTGAAGAACAGGGCTTGCGGCCATGGAGCGCTCTGCCCTTGATCTCCACAGACCTATTTTACCTTTGATAGGCAGAAGGGACACAGGAGAGTGAATTCAGTGTCCTCAGGGCTCTGCTGAAGATTTTGCTGCTTCTGGGATAAAATGTGTTATCTCAACAAGGGAATCCCTCAGCAGAAAAGCACAGTGGCTCACCAAGCCCTGTCTCCTTGGGATGGCAGCTGTGCGGCCCCTGGAGCTGTTTTACTATGGCGGAGAAAGGCTGCAGGTAGAACTTGCTATTGCAGCCCCAGATGCATTCAGGGAGCAGAAGGAAAACATTCTCATGACAGCACAGCCCTATGTGGCCAATGACTCCAGGAGGAAACCATGGGTTTGACCTCAGAAGCTGAGACCATGCTGAGAAGACATCTCAGCAAAGGTTCACCCAGGTTCAATATGCTCACAGTACAGCTACCAGGTGGTTTGTCCCTGGGCATGAGCTGCTGGCACTGGGGTCAGAGTTTCTGACACCAGGGGTGCGATGGTACTTGGGGATATCTGCATGGCAATTTCTGGTTTCCTCACAAAGCTATGGTGGGGAAGGCTGTGGCCCCAGTGGGGTAGTGGTGGTGGCCTGGGAGGTCTCCATGACTAAGCTCTGAGGGTGCTTGCTGGGCTCTCTGGCCGATATTTGTGTGTGATCCCAGCAGCTGGTGCTGTGCTGTGGCAGGGAGAGCTCTCTTGGATTGGAGCCCTTCCCGGGAGAGCACTTAATGAGAACGTGGGAGCTTCTGGAAATATGCCTCAGGATCTCAGTGAGGCAGAGAGAGTTCACACTTTGGGTTGTAAAACATAGCCCCTGAGACAGTCAGACTCATTTAATATCACCCCTGTTTATGGCACATCCCAAGTTATCATCAATAAATCTCCAAGAAGGAGGTGGTGGCAGTGACAGCGTTTTCCCTGTGTCAGAACTCCTGGAACTAGTGCCTCCTCCCGTTGTCACTCTGACTCTGAAGACCTTTGGCTGTGACATTTATACTGACTCAACGCTTCACACATCACTCGCCAGCACCCCCCAACAGAGTGCAGGGTGAGAAGTTGGATGTGACATTTTGGGGTCCCCTGGCAAGCGCTCTGTGCTGCTTGGGAATCCTCTGACCTGGTTGCTGCTGGTAGCTGCCAGGACCAAGCCTTCTGCACATGTGGCTGGAGACAGGCTCCTAAACATGAGCTTGCTTCATCCTTAGCTGGGCCCCATCCAAGCTCTGTCCCTCCAGCGGGGACCAGAAGTCATCCCTGACTGGCTTACAGCCATCCTGGATAAGATTACCTTGTTCCTCACTTCTCTACTGCCAGCATGAAATATTCAGAGGGAAGAGCAAGAAATCCTGCTTCCCACGGTACAGAGCGAGTCCCCGCTCCCACCTCACCACCAAAACGAAGCAGCCAGATTTTTTAAATGGTGCAGAGGTGTTGAGAGCTGAGAACCAAACCTCATGACATCGATGAGAATTTTTCCTTCCTCTTGGAAACTGAACCCAGAGTTGGGGCATCCCAGCCCAGCAGTTTGTCAACAGGGCCACCCATCCTCTTTTCGCCACTGTGATCTCGCATACCTCAGCACCCTCCTCCCCGGAGGCAATCTGTACTTCTGTGGGGCAGGGACTTCTCAAAAAGCCCGGAACCCTGATGGAAATGAAGCCCTCCTCTCTTTATTGTCATGGCAGTGTCTCTCTTTGCAATCAGCACTCGTGTCTGTATCCACTGGAGTCACTGCCCTCATCACGAGACTGACACGTTCAGGAAGAAAAGTAGCAGATACAGATAGAAATAGTCTGAACATTGTTTCCACGTGACTGGACCAGTGGGTCTAATGAAGAGTGCGATATACCATATGTGAGAGATCAGAACATCATCTCTGGAGACCCAGGCTTCAGAATCACCGAATGATTAAAGTGACATTCTTAGGGCAGCTGAAAAATCCAGCACAATTAATAATCCAGACAATAAACTTAGCTGGCTTGTTTTGTTTTGTTTCAGGCAAGCCATGGCTTCCTTGAATTTTATTTTCTATTTGAAATGAATCTATTATTTTTTAGATTTTTTTTTTTTAAACTCTGTGGCTCAGTCACGCTCAGGCAGCCCTCCTACACTGTTCTGAGACACTCATCAATCCCAGCATTTGAAACAGATTGCACCAAAGATGACTGGGAGAACTAACAGTCTTTATCATTAGTAAGTTTGGAAAGAACCCTAGCCCTCTTTGTACTTTCAGACTCAGAGGGGCCATGGACAAGGCAGATAATTTGGAAAAATAGATGACTTGCTGCGGGTTCTCACCCAAACAACAAAGAAGCTGTTGTATCAATTCATTCGGAAAAATGAGAAGACTGAAAACTGCAGCCACCTTCCTGGGACAGAACTTGGTATAATGTACAAGCAGTGGCTGCAAAATTATTTAAATCTCAGAACTATTTTAAATTACAGATGTTCCAAAAGAATTTACCCAGCAAAACTAAAAAGTTACTTGCCATTTATTTAACGCATTAAGAGATAGCAGGGATTTCTTTATATTTCCTTTAATTGTCTTATTAAGCAAATTTATTAACGATTGTGTTCTCATTTGATTACTCTGCAACTTCCTAATAACATGCTATTAAGAATAGTAAACCTTAACTAGAAGAAGCGAATATTTTAAACTTTGTTTTTCTAGTGGGGAGAAAGCTTGGCAGTTCCTCAGCAGTCACTAGGCTCTGACATGCTTTTCTAAAAAGATTAAGAAACATAAAAGGGATAAAGATCATGCTGGAATGGAAGGTCCAAGAAGTTGAGCTCCACTGGTCAATTGGCTGGTGATAACATCACACTTTGCAAGCCTCGTGCCAACTACCTGTTAGCAGCTTGATGGCCACAGACTGGCTTTTCCTACAGGAGAGAGTTGCAGTCAATCTGCTAATAAAAATAAATAAAGCTCTAGTGGATGAATTTGGACAGTTCAGCCTCTGAAGCTCATTCCTGCAGGCGTGAGACTGGGCGAAATGCAAGAGCATAAATGTCTGCACATCCAGGGATGTGAGTGTGAGTGAAGAGTGATCGCTTGGGTATAAATGCAGTCATTTGTGGTAGTCTGCATGTGCTATCCTTGGCCTCTGGGCTGTGCGAAGGGAAAGGAGGACAGGGAACATCTATTCTGGGCTGTGACTCTGCTATTATCTTACAACGAATTTGTAATTAATTACAGAAAAGTTTTCCTTTATACAAGCCCTCAGAAAATATAGTTCATGATGATTGATAACCATGGCAACTACTACCATATCCACCCTGATCTGTCTTGTATAATTGATCAGGTTGAGATTTCTGGCTGGGACATTCCCAGTGTGTGTTGGACCAAGCACCATGGACCTCCCACATCCCTCCTTCTCCAGGCACAGGGTCTCTCACTGAGGCTCCCTAGTGCCATTCCACAAATAAAATTAGGTAAATGCAGACACATTAACTTGATTGCCACAAGGTTACACTGGAAAGACAACCCAGCAACAACCACCTGCTCTTTGGACACAACTCTGCAGCGCCTGTTGCAGCCAGGTGAAGTGAGAATTCCTCAGGCTGTTCTAAAACCACTTCTAACTTACAGTAACAATCTAAATAGCTTTGAAAATTAGTTAAAAAGTGGCTGATGAGGTAGAGCAAGCAGGAGGAGGCCTCTCCTCTCCCTCTGTGGAAAGGTAGCCACCGTGGAGCTTGTGTGTCCTTGAATTCAGATGAGGAAAAAACACACGTGCTTCACTCATGCTTGAAATCCCCAGACTCTAGGATTTTTAGTCTTGCAATTTATCTCAAGTTTATCTTTTCATATGGAAATATTCAGGGTAAAGCATTTAAATGAGAGAGAGGAAACACTGATTTTATTGAAAGCTCACGCAGAATAAGACACCTATTCGGCAGCTGAAGACAGGCAGCTCTGGCCACCCTTGCAAATGCTTCCAAGAAAAAGAAAAATACATGCCCACAACTTGAAATTACACATTTTTCTCTGCAGAAGAGGAAAGTAAAAGAGATGTTTTGAGTCTATAAAAATTTCTGGGAGACTTTTTTTTGGCTAAAGCTTCAACCAGACACAGAGATAATAGATGCGCAAGGTTGATTTCTGCATTTAGGAGAGCCAGAGATGTTTTGGAACTGGAGGTTTGATATGATCTATGCAAAAGGCAGATGTCAGATATAACCAATATCTCATTTGGATTTTGGTAAAAGCAGAAGGGAAACCAAAAAGTTTCTCTCAGAAGTGGTGACCACAAAGAGGGGCTGAAACAGACTTGGCATTTGAGAGAGGAGGAAAGGCCAATGGGCTGCACAGAAGGTTGGGAATGAAGATTTGATCTCCTGGAGTGCAAATGGTGCAATTCTGATGAGAATTTGCAAACAGGACTGCAAAAAGGGAACTGGTCCCCATGGACACAGCCGGAGAAGCCTGGTAGGAGATCCTGGCAACTTGCTCATCTGCCATTTCCTTTAGAAGCAGAATTTTCACCATTTCACTGAGTTTAAGACTAGAAGGGGACATTAGATAATTTCTACTGACTTTTTGTATCTCATGGTCCATTAAGTTTCACCCAGCTACTCCTGGAGGGAGCCAATAATGTGGCTTAGTTGACTCTTGGGAGACTCAACTGCTGTGCGCCTCTGCCAGAGAATGCAAGTAACAGAGCCAGTGCTAATACCCAAAGCCACAAGAGCAGTAAAAAACCTGATTAAACAAAATATCCCCAGATGTTCCCCACAAACAACTCATGTTCTCTGTTGCAGGAGACAGAAAACCCAGATGGTCCCTGCCAGATCTCAGAGCCCTTCACAACCCTGGAGGATGTCAAATCTGAGGAGTATCTCGGAGGGGAGACACTGCACCCTCCTCCAGGAAAGCCATTCCTACAGTGATGAGCTGCAGATGTTGTGAGGGTTTTGAGCAAACTACTCTTCATAGCCCAAGCAGCCAGGGAAAGAGAAAGGCAATTTAGAAATGTAGACTCCAAGATAAGAAGAAATCTTTGAAACCACCCAATCCAGCACACACAGCACTTATTCCAGAAATCAAATTAACAAATGCCTTTTAAAAATTGCAAGATGAGTGTGGCCACTCACACAGTTTGAGTGTAATAAAATAGTCAGCTCAGTCTATTCTCCTCTGTAAGCTATAAAAGATGAGGCCTGCAATGCCTGCAGCCCCAACATCAATGTGGCACATCCTTCATCTGCCCAAACCTCCTGGGACACAGAACCAAAACCCTCACTTGCAGCAAAACGTACTCATTGACAACAGTGGCGTCAAGGAGCAGTTCCCACATGCTTTTCTTTGCTCACTTGGAGGATATGGGTATGCATGTGGGAAAGAGGAGGGGGGACGTGCATGCATAATTTATTTTTAGCATGCCCTGCCTGGAGGCGACCCTCAGAGAGTGATGGAGAACCTGACATCAGGTTGGCGAAGCCGGTGGAATTTCGATGAAAGAGCACTAGTGTCTGCTTCAATTAGGATCAGCTCAGCTTTCCTCCCAAATGTTTGTCCTCACAGTTCTCCAGTGTGGCGTAGGTGCCAGAGCGCATCTCTTCAGCACATCCCAACGACAGCATGTTCCCACAGATTTTTCTAGCAGGGGAAAGCCAAACAGATTCTACACTCCCCCATTGCTCCACGCATGTATTTAGCTGACAGCAGAGATGTCCCGTATATTTCATCAACTGCAAATCAGGTTGATGTGATATCACAAGAAATATATGTTTCTCTTTCAAACATATAAAAGACACAGAAGTGTGTTTCCTTTCATCATTGTCCTGCACTGCTGCTCTGACCATCTTGGAAGCAGGAAAGTAGTGTTGATTTTTACATCAAGATCTGCTTTCCTTCCTTCATATTTTAACAATAATCTATGACCAAGAGCTGTTCATAACCGTTTATGCTAATAGCTTCATTTTTTTTTAGTTAAGTTTGCCTGCCTGACAAGTAAGTCTTAGGTTGCCTGGCTGACAAATGAGAAGTTTCCCTCGAGATCACATTGGATTTGGAATCCTTCTTTCTTGCATGCTGCTGAGTTTAAGGAAACAGAATTAACACGGTGCTTTTGTCAACAAAAATTAACAATGTGGACTCTCACTTGTTTAAGTGCACTTCTGAATTATAATCGTGGTGGTGGAAGACATGGCCATGGGAAGCTGACTTTAACCTCTCTGTCAAAGAGATCAGTTGAAAATCATAGCTCTTCCACTTGGGTAGTTTACATCTTGAAATTTCTTTTTCTTTTTCTGCTAGCGTCTTCAAATGTAGTTCTTATCCAGAGTAGAAAACAGCAGAGAAAATTCGAATATCAAAGGTCTTAATGGGGTCACTGAGCTTGTTGAAAAAAGAAAAGAAGGAAAACCAAGATGTTTGACGAGACTACCCTTGTTTGCTTTGCTTGTTTTTAGACATATTGTTACTTTTTCTACAGGGGATTGCTAAGATTTTGTTGACTCATGTAAAATTAAGAATAGGTTGAAAGGTTTCCAGTCAATACTCAAACTATTTCTGAGTAATGGTGGGGCTTTTAACAGGAATTAGGTGCAAATCCCCTACATGAAATGCCCTGAGATCATCAGCATTTTTTAACAGGTCCTGGATGAGAACCCAGAGGAGATGTGGGCATGTATCTGCTGAAACCTGGGACTTCTGGGGTCACAGACTTGGATGTCCCCTTAAATAAAATGTCAGTTGACAGCTGTATTTTCTGGGTCACCTTCAAATGATGGCTAACCCATGGAAAGAGAACAGAGACGCCACTGGAAAGGACACGATACCCATCTCGAGCAGCATTCAGACTTTGCAAAAGCCCGTTCCTTCTGTGGTTAGAATAAGGTTATTATTCTATTAGGGACAGGTTGGCTAATGAGGGACCTGTGGCTAACAGCTCAGATTATATGTAAAGGCAAACAGGTCCAGTGCCATCTCTGTTTCGGTTTTGTTATCTAAGCACGACTTGGATCTTTGCTTGCGAGGTGGAGGAAAGCGACTGCCTTTCTCTGAGCCCCATCTGCTCCAGTCCTTCGGGTCAGTGACTGTCTCTTGCTCCATGCTCATATAGACCTAAAATAAGACCATATTCTGAGCCTGAAGCACTGACGCCATGCTCTCAAGCTGTGTAAGGTTCTTGCTGTCTACTGTCTTCATCTCTCCAGTGTCCCATACTAGAGCCACAGCTTTTCCACAACATTCCCTGCTTTCATAAAGTTTTTAAACCAGAAAAGACATACAGAAGGGCTTTGGTGCCTGAAAACAATTCTTCATTTTCCAGCTCTAATGGAGGATCTGATCTTTCCACCTTGTCTCATTTTTAAAACAGGAGTCTTTTAAAAAAGATTCTCTTTTCCTACATGCCAGTCTGGCTCATTTCTGGGGTACAGCTAGCTATCAAATCATGGCAAGCAAACCCACTTGGGATAGTCTTCTGAGAACCTTTTATGGCACTTTATGTCACTAAAAGTCATCACATTTAGTTAATGAAAAGTACATCTCCTGGAGCCCAAGGATGGCCCACCTGTGGCTCTTGAACCCTGCATAGCTTTTGAGCAGTTTGACTTCGTCACATGTACCAGAACTGACTTTCACTGTCGGCAAGCCTGCACCAGCTGCAGGGCTGCTGGGCAGCCCAGCCTTATGCTGTGTCCAGAAAGGAGCAAGCAGAAGACACTGGCCATGCTGGGTTGCCCTGGAGCAGCAGAAGCTCTACAAAACCAGCTACAACCCACACCTCGAGCTCCCTTCCAGCTCCCCTAGAAGGAGGGGGTGATGCCTCATAAGGGCCCCCAGCCGCAGATGGGTGTTGCTATGGGTCCCATGGGCTCTGGAAGACCTGCTCTCACCTAACTTCCCTACAATGAAATAGAAACACAAAATTTGTCCTCATTGAACTCTCCATGTCTGAAGCAGAGTCATAAATATTAAAGCAAGATTACTACAAATGAAAAAGTGACAGTGATATTATAAAAGGAGGTGAGGGATGAGGGTTGAACCAATTCTGCTTTTTCTGCTTTATTAGATGGCCTTTGGTATCATATTGGTCCTTCTGCAGATAGTGCTATAGTAGGAAAACTAAGTACCATATCACGGTGTAGCTTTCTGCCGGGGAGCATGAACAACAACGGAGGAAAGGAACAAAGCACCAAACCCACAGCATGTTAATAATGGGACATAGCACACAGCTCTTAGGTCAGCACAACATTTAATTCTGGGCTGTAAGAGCTGAATTATTCAAACACAGTAAAAAGAGGGGTGGGAGGGGGGAAGATAAGAAGTAGCAGAAAGCCAATGTGTCAGATAAAGAGCTCACAGCAGATGAAATACATTTTGTCTTTAATAGCTTCTTTTCTTTCCCTAATACATTACATCTGTTCACGGCAGTTTTTTCTAGATATTAAAGACTGCAACTGACTTCAGTGCAAGCCTGATGAGGATTTTGTAAGTGCTTGTCGTGAAACTCAATGCAGGCCACAATGCAAAAAACAAATTATGGACTTGCCCTGGAAAAGTTTTTCCAACATTAATGTTACTTCCATTGGGGAAGGAAGGTGTTAACATCTACCTCAACAACTCCCTTCTTAATCTTTATCCCGATAATTACAATTTTGGTCCCATGTCCCCATGCTTCATAAAACATCTGCATAGATATTCCCAAATTTTCTCTAGCCTGTGCTTTTGCAGATGTGCCAGTTTGGAAGCCAAACTGATGTCTCAGTCTCTGATGTGTTCCCTGTGGCATTCCTGAGACTGGTGTTGTTGCCTTCAATGGAGAAAACAGTATTTTGGTAAATTTTCTCAGCTGTATAAATTCTGGGGGTTTTTTAGGATTATTTCCTGCTCATAATAATGTCTCTGTTAGCCCTTCCCTGAAGTCTGCTCTAGGCATGGATTTCAGTTATGATATATGTACTCCTTCCAGGTTTGTAATGAAGGTAGCAATCACAACCGGTTTTAGCTGCAGCTCTGTATCAGCCTCTCTCCCTGTCCCATCAGCTCAATAACTTTTAATTTTCCACCACAATCCTACCTCGTGAGGCTTGAGACATTTGTAATCTACAGGACTCCAGTTTTTTGGGCCACTGAATTCCATGCTGCAGATTACAGCATCACGACCAAATTTTGTGATTCGGCAGGCGTCTGAAGACCAGACTAACTTTCAGCATGGTTATTTCCATGCAGACACACGACGATGAGTTTATCGGCAAGATAGACAGCCAGAACAGCCGTACTTGGAGAGCAGGTCTGAGGAGGAAGGTCTCATCTGGTGACCAGTGACCTCCTCCAGTCCTGGGTCTACACAGGGTACTTTCTGTGCCTGCTTTGGGATCTCAGTCCAACACTTGCATGTGCCGAGGTCTGAGCCGCATACAAAGCTCCCCTCCTTGCTTCTAACAGTTCTCACAGTGGCTTTAAACATTTCCCTTCCCAGACACTGAGCTTTCACTAGCAAGATGTGTGACACATCCTGAAAGCATATGCCTGTTTGGGAATGGCAGGCCACACACAGCGGTTCGGATCACAGCGCCTGGACACCAACGCTCTCATGTCAGTGCTGATGGGGCCCCACGCCCTGAGCCCACTTCTTCCTGTTTACCTATAATACTTTCTCCTTCCCCCCGCCTCTGTTTTTTTTTTTTTTCCACTGCTGCTTCTAAATTTGCAACTTTTAATTGTTTTGTGCTGCAGTGCATAAAACCTTATCCTTGCATGCCACTGAACTAACACAACTAATTTTAAGGCTTTCTTGATAACAGACTGGAAATTAACAACTTCATTTATTAACACTCTGCCTTTTTCTATTCAAAGCAGCCAAAGAACCTGACAAAACACACAGACGTGCACGCACAGCGTCTGCAATGAGCCCTCCCTGCTCCCAAACACTTCCTGGGCATGTGTTTGTACTCAGGTGTGAGCACTGGGCTTCTTGGTCTCAGGGGTCAGACCCCTAAAGCTCTTCAGCCCACATGGTCAGCTGCAGCCAGGCCAAGTGGGTGTTAAACTCTGTAAAGTCAGGCTGGGCATGGTCCTGGTAAACCCAGCGTTCAATCCCTGCTTCGGATCTATATTTCCTTAAACGCTGACTCCCTTTCCTGATAGTGATTTTTAAAATTTACAAGAAAACCCCCTAAACAACCCCTTTTTCAAACTCCAGGGGTGTGTTTCCTTCAAAGACACATAGGGGTATGCCATATCCCATACACCTACGTAGGATGTGTGGGCATTATTATTAATTCTAATTGGCTCAGAATTACACTTACCCATTTGTCCCCCACGCACGGGCACCCACTGTAGATGCCACTGTCACTCTGCATGTGTTTGTAGGATGCCTGGCACAAGGCTACGAGGCCTGTGTGAGGTGCTGTAATGTATACATGTTAAATAGCAATAAAGCAAGCCCCTGAATAACCTCCTTGGAATATAGAACTGCCTCCCCAGCAGAGAGGAGAGAAACGATATAGCTGGCTCACCACAGAAAGAAAAACAAAGGATAAGGAGGGACATACATGGAGATCCAGGAGAATTTTTCCTAACCTATTGGTCTTTTCAGTAGTGATGATGTTCTGTGTGTGCTCTAACCTTAAAATATCTCCCATCCTAGGAGGGAGGCTAGCTGATGCAGGCTGTCAGATGGCACAGAGGATGTTTGCCTCTCGTGGTAAGCTATCATTTGCCCTTCTGACATTATTTGACTCCCTGCTCACTTATAAATAAAAGGCAGCAGACAAAAAACCACAGGGTACATTGTGTGGGGAAGGCACCACCAAGCTCCTCTCTCTCCACAGCGATACAGCCTCACTGGGCTGGGGCAAAGAGGGAAGAACTTGCTCTTACCCAGGACAAAGCATTCTTCCTCAAACAAAACCTCTTGCATACAGGACACAGCATCTTGTCCTTGGAGGCTTGAAGTGGGAAGCAGTACTTAAACCCACCAGCTGTCTGACACGTTATTTATAAATGTTCACGTTTTCTATACATTTTCAAATATACATTTTCTATACATTACAGGTATCTGCTGAGCCAGCAAAGCAGACGCTCCAAAACCTGCGTGTGTACCATCGCCGCTCCAAACCCGCCGTCTTTTCTAGAGTGACTGGAGCCATTAGGGTCTCCTGAAAAGAGGAGCCTCAAAAGTACAAACCCAGCAAATGGCCCTCGGCACACAAGGGTTAAGCCTCTAGAGCACAACCCTTTTGTGCTACCCGGTTGTATATCATATTCACCTAAGGTCTGTGAAAGCCGAATGGTTCTGAAACCCCATTTAACACCTCAGCAAGGGCTGACTTAGGTGCAGAATGACAAGATCCTTTGACATCTGAGAGTGCTGGCTTTTGTGAGCTTAAGTGCCTCCCTTGGTGGTTCTTTGCTATAGTCATTTCTCGTAGGGTTTTTATTTTTCCTTTTCACATTAATGTTCCATTCCATTGTGCTTATAGCTTTCTTCAGGCCTACTTAATGTCAGGGGGAATATTACCATTTCTTCCCTGTCATTAGAACAGCTTTAATCCTGTCTGCATTTTGAGGGCAATAAATGATAATAGCTACCACATTTTTATTTCTGCAGTGCCTCTGAATACCAGGTTTTTTGAAAAATCCCAAACAAACAAGTTTAAGCTTGGGATCTTTTAAACCCAGTGGGAGACTGTGCTGTCTGGGGAGCAGGAACGCAGAACTGCAACAGATGGCAAGATCTGGACCTACGGTTTGCAATTTTATGGTCGCTGGTGAAATTTCTGTGCGAATAGCTCCTTGTGGGTGGTGGAACAAACAGTTTACATGAAGTGCATCTAGCTAGCCTGCCCAGATGGAGCTTCTACGGTGAGGTGATACTTGTTAAACCGGGGCTGCAAGCAGCTGTAGAGGGCAGCTTCCCTCTCACGGAAGGTGACGGCACCCATCCCGCTGAGCAGGGCAAACTGTGGGCGCGGGGGAATCCGCTCTCTGCCCCGCTGCTCCAGCAAAGCTGTGGGTAGATCTGGAAGCCCTGCATGAATGTGACCCAAAACACCAAAAACACAACCCAGAAGCTGGCTACATAGCAAGACCTTCACTGGAAATAAAGTGGAATTTGAGATTTTCCTAAAAAATCTTGGGTAAAATCTGTCATTTTACCAGCATGATGGAGGGAGCTTTTACAGCTACAGTCTTCGCCCGGACCTGCACTTGGATCCATAAAAATTGCCTTCTATAACAAGATGGTCCCATGCAGAAATGAACCTCCCAGGACCAAGGAAAGGACCGAGAGGTGGGAGAAGCCACAAAGTACATCACCAATTAGATAAAGATACCTCGGATGCACGTCTTTTGCCTAAAACACCCTTGAGCAATGAATTCCCACTAACATTAGTGATAGGCAGCATCAAATTCTCAGACAGAAAGCATAATAACAATGTTTTCTAGAGAGACAATAACTTTGGGAAAGGCTTTTCTGCTGGATGTTCCACTTGCAGAACTTCGCACGCTTACGGTAAAGATTTGTGCCACTAAGTCATCTTCTCTACATAGAGGCCAGTGAAGACAACAGGAGCATCTCAGTTATCTTGAGCAGCCTGCACTGCCAGCAGGACTGAGAAAATAGTCTGGGAAAATGGGATGTGTGTCTTAGCGAGAAGAATGTGGAGCATCCTTAACATTAGGAAAACACCAAGATCTCTTCCTGACATGCCTAGTTACGTATAAACACCTTCTCTACCGCTTTCCATTCTGGGGGGATTTTTAAGCTCCTGAAGAAAGAGACTCTCTAGTGAGCAGCAGAGAGCAAGAGAGATCATGTCAAACATTCTGCTTAAATGCAAATTGCAGGGAGGCCAGCTAGAGCACAGGAAGGGAAGCTGTTAGAAGCTTGGGGTCGTCCATCATTCCGGAGCAGTGACACCGCACACACAGACACAGCTTCTGTCTCAAGGAGTTACTCAATGTAAACCAAAGACTATGACGTGACTTAGGCAGCTACTGAGGAAACCCCACCGCTTTTCAGCAGAAACTTTACCTGTAAAACATTATTTTGACAGAATAGCTGAAGGATGCTAATTTGTACTGCTTTTTGCAAGCGTCAGAGAAACTCTTTCACTATTCACCAGATGTTGCTCAAGCTTTCTCTTGACATTGCAGGGAGATGCCGCTGGTGAAATACATTTGTCCATGAAATCAGAGTCGCTGGGCACCCTGGAGCAGGCAGGCCTTGAACTGAGAGATACCAGGAGCACCAGGTTTTCAAGGAGTGGAAACAGTCCTTGGATTTAACAAATAACGTGCAAGACAACTGAGCTATGGAGAGCTTCACACATCAGATTTCTGCATAGCATAGATTTGCTTCCCACAAGGAAAACTGAGGAAACTACGCTGTGTAATGGACTCTAACGGTACATCTAAAGTGAGCGCATGGTTGGCTAAAGGTATAATTAACCTAATTAAGGCACCATTTATTCCAGAAGCCTCCAAGGGGAAAGGCAGGTGGAACTACCATCTCCAAGAGAAGGTTGCCAGGGCAGAGGCTGCTGCCACCAGTAGGCAAAAGCACAATAAAGATTTGGTCTGGAAGGAGCAAGGCAAAAGGAAACATCCCTGGGACACATTATTCTGTCTCTTGGCGTGCACAAGAAGCCAAGATGCAACGTAAAAGCCCATGATCTACACCTCTGGGATTTTTCTAGCTAAACCAGCGAGGGCTGTGATTTTCTTCTTTCTGTACTGCAACCCACTCTAGGTGCTGAATGTGGCAGAGAGGAGTGTCTAGCCTTCACTTCAAGTTCCTGACCCTCCTGTTAGAGAAAAGATTAATTTCCCTGTGAGAAAAATTATTTTTGGCTGCCTGTATTTAACATGGCAGTGAACATCTGCAGTCATATTTCCTAAGCATTTGTTGTGAGCATTCCCCTGCACTGCTAGTCCTGACAGCAGAGTGGTGTCAGTTGAGAGCCTTAGCGTTTCCAAATTGTGCTTGAATGACTTAGTTGACTACCACATCTCTTTAAAGAAATGAAGTTGGAATGATCTGAATGTGATTTGGGATCTAGGCACACAAGGTGCTGGTGGAGGCACGTTCCACAGCAGAGTAGGGGATCGCGGCATACAGGAGGGTTTCTGAGCTGGGGAAACCCCAGGGGAGCACAGAGACCTGGCAGGAGCCAGCAGCTCTCATGAGAGCAGCTGGCGAGGCCTGAGTGGGGACCAGAGTAACGGTGACCACCCCTGGCTCCCACAAAAGGCAGCCCCAGGCAGCGCTGTGTCCAGGAGCACTCCCAACAGGGCGGGCAAACGGGGCATGGAGCATCAGCCAGGACATGGCGTGGCAGGAGGGCACCTCTTTGAAGGCAAGGCATTCCTCTGGCTGAGTGGGAGACTTGAACTACACATAACCCAGCAACTGGGCACCATTCTGTGACCATCCGCACAGACCAAGGGCACTCATCCTGCCTGACCCTCAAGGCAGAATGGTGGGCACTTGTCTGAGAGCAAAGGCCACAGCTCCAGCTGGGGGTTCTGCACCATCTACCACGCCAGCGGTGGCTCGGGGCAATCCCAGGCACAAATACAGGCTGGGCAGAGAATGGATTGAGAGCAGCC
>BOSO01000708.1:0-19098 GCA_018403395.1 Gorsachius goisagi
GCCTGCCTCACCATGGTCTTCACCACGGGCTGCAGGGGAATCTCTGCTCCGGCGCCTGGAGCACCTCCTCCCCCTCCTTCTTCACTGACCTTGGTGTCTGCAGGGCTGTTTTCTCTTGCATCCTCTCACTTCTCTCTCCGGCTACTGAGACGCAGCTGTTTTTTTTTCCTTCTTAAATATGTTATCACAGAGGCGCTTCCACAACTGCTGATTGGCTTGGCCTTGGCCAGCAGCAGACACAGGGAAAACTTCTAGCAGCTTCTCACAGAAGCCACCCCTGTAGCCCCCCCACTACCAAGACCTTGCCACACAAAACCAATACAGTGGTCAATACCAGATGGCAAACTTCAGAAACATGTTGCAAGGTAGTCTTGAAAAGGAGGCAGGTGGTATAAAGCTGTTTTTACAGTTATTTTAAAAAAAACTCACCAAATGTTCTGAGCAAAATTCAGTAAGATCTTCAAACTTAAAACACTTAAGATAGGCAGGCAGCACTACCTAAGATGGTACAGCGACCGTAAAAGGGCAAGTCAGACCAGTGGAATGGCTGTGGATTTCTGTGGAGCAATTCAACAAGCAAGGAAAGACATACACATCTCAAACTGCTGGCTAACAGAGGATCCAATTCTCAGATGCTCTGACCTACTTGTTCTCCCGGGTGCAACCAGACATAGTATTTGGTGTATTCAGTTTTCCTATGACTGAATGAAGAGGAGGAGAGTTTTAACCTTTTGCCAATCAGTTCTTCTTACAAAGTAGCAATTGCTAGACTGTACCCAGCTTTCATGTCCACTGCACAGAGAATAGTTAAGAAACCAAAGAGGACTGTCAGAGACATGACCAAGTTGCATGCAGCCCAAATATTCCGAGGCCTTCTGCCAGGACCTTCACAGCATTGTTAGCTGCTTTTGGAAAAGGAACTGAACATGCCAGCTGAAAATTGTCCCTAATACTCTTCAACTGTTTTTATCTCTACTGGCAAGGAAAGAGTCCCAAAGGCAAAAAAACCAAAACAAGCTCAAGCCTCAAGTGCTGAAGCCTACTTTATTTCCAATGACTTTTTCATCTTAAGTATGCTTTTCAGCTAAAAAGCACACTTGTCAGTGGTTTGTGTTGGTACAGCAGGTGGAGCTCATCCAGGAGGCTGACTCCACAACTTGCAGATGAGATGATGAAACAACCAAAGAGTCAGATAATTGGATTGAGCTGTATAAACACCGCCTAGGTGCTTAGGAGCCTAATCTATTCTGTAAAAATCTCACAGGTTTCCCAAAAACTAGATAACAGAAGTCTGGCTGAAAACAGTTTGGTCAGAAGATGATCAAAAGCAGCATGCTAAGACACTTCGAAAAATTAAATAAAAAAAAGTATTTTTCACTTCATTCTGTTCTTTTCCAGAAAGCCCTTCACCTGCAGTAACAATGCTGTCGCTCCAAGAGCAAAACCAAGAGTTTTTTTCTTCCCCTCCTACACCACCTGCTTTCACAAAATGACCTAGAGAGGACCTGTTCCTGCCAGCACGAGGCCAAAGCCTCAGCCCACCTCCCTCTCATGGCTTACACCAGGAACAGAGTCTGCAGAAGAAAGTTCAATTTATTCCCAGACGAGCTCCATTCAGGAAACATTTTAGTATATTCTTAACAAGGAAGGGTGTCTCCTTTTTTGGCCACACCTGGGCTCTTCCTCTGAGCAGGGTTTTCAACATTCCCTTTAATAGAAGGGGTTTGCATATACTAAGTGCACACCTACCGAGTGAAATGCAGCATGGCACAGAAATCACTTCACTGGCACAGACTCAAACTTCTGTTGATACAGCACAATTCAACACTGCACAGAGATGCTGATTTAGGTCCCAGAATCGATTCAGCCAAGTTCACGTTACCAGGCCTGCACCATTAAGCTTTCTTACTTTTCAGCAAGACTATATGGCTCAGGTACAGTGTCGCAGAAGTGCACAGCTTTTGTTTCTGGGTCTATAAAATCAGTCATGCAATGTAAGTGTTGTTCAGCAATCCAGCTAAGCTGATCCTACAGCAGCAACAGGAAGGGCTCTCCTTATTCCAGTACTGGAGCTGTACAGAACTAAGGTTCAGGGAGTTAAGCCAGCTGAAAGCTAACCCCACAAAACAAAAAGACTTTTCTGTCTGTGTCCCTGAATAGGTTTGCTGACAGATCAGATGAGTGCAAGTGTTAGTACAAAAGAGAAAACGAACACGTGAAGCCTGGTGAAGTGTGGGAGGTAGAATGTGGGGAAGTAAAGAGGTGTCCTCCTTTGGGTGGCAGCCAGGGCTTAGACTGGCTCAGCTCCATGACTAAAGCACAGTTTAAGAGATTTATATCTGTCCAAAGACCACCAAGCATCTCCTACCACTCCCTACTTAGCAGCCCAGTTGTTCCCTCATTTTGTCTTTAATACAAGGTTGCTACATGTCCCACAACACTAATGACAAGTTTCCTTTTCCCACCTGAAGATATTAGCATATAATTTTTTTTATGAAATGGGTACTTAAAACATAATCTGTACATCAAATTGCTCCTTTTCAACACATTACATGCCAAATACAAGTCGGAGAGTGCTTTTGCTACATATGTTTGCTCTGGAGTAGGACATTACTCGCACTAATCTTTAAAGAACCACACGAGGGGCTGTCACCAGGCTCTTTTCAAAAAGCTGCCCAGCCACTTGGGTTCTGGGTTCCAGGAATGCCAACACAGAAGCAGCCACATTTTAACCCTGGCTGCAGGGACGAGACCCCATCTTGAATGATTTTTAAGATGCTTGTCACATTTGTGTTGTTGACTGATTAACACAGCACTTTTTCAAAGTTATAGAAAGCAGACTTAACCGGAGGTGGGGACAGAGAAGGACCCCCTTCAACAAGTCTTCAAAATCAATCCATGAAGCTTTTAACAACTGTAAAGCTTTCTTTGTAAATAAAAGGTGTGCCCGTGGCAAGCACCAACTACAAGCTTTGCCCTTTATCATCTCACATTTCACTTAAAGAGCTGCAGGGTCAGAAATTAACCATGCTACAGATGAACCAAAGAATAGAATCATAGAATCGTTTAGGTTGGAAAAGACCTTTAAGAGCATCAAGTCCAACCCTTAAGAACCCGACAGGCAGCTGAGAAACCAGCCTTGCTAGGCACCTCACAGGTTAGACTCCTGTGTCTTAAAAAATACAAATGAGTTAACTCTTTTGCATCCAAGAAGCAGAGGTTAGTGAGTCACTTTCCTCTGCAAGCGATTCGTACTGCACGAATGGGTGTGTTTCGGTGTGTAGGAGGAAAGGGGCATGAATGAGCTGGTGCCTCAGCTACAGGGACCTGCCTACGTGAAGCCGAGAGCTGCCTGCATGGACTCCTTTCTCCAGCCAGTGAAACCCAGTCACAGAACACTCCCCCGTGCAGTGAAGTGCCCGGGTACCACGTGCTATTCAGACAAGCCTGCCTTAAAAGTTGCAGGCAAGAAACAAGAACCGCAGACCAACTCCAAAGGGAATTCTTAAGGACTAATGCTGCTCAATTTACTTCTTCCTCCAGGATGAAAGATACACTCCACTAAAAAGGGCAAGTGCTCTTCACAGTCTGTCCACTGCACTGTGCTCCATCTCCTAAACACAGTCGCGATCACAGCTGCCCTAAAAATAAGCAGAAATCCCACTGGAGGAAGTTGACACATCCTGAAGTGACAGACACGTGGAAGTCCGAGGGCGTGTGAAGGGATTATACAACTTAGTTGGTGATACAAAAAGATTTACAAAATGATGTCACAGAGAGCCAAATAGAAAGATGCAGCAGAGAAGTTGATTGCATCCATATGGCTTTAGCCAGTTGTCCTTAAAGATTAGAATTTAAATGATGAGAACAGGTCTGTGTGGTCAGAACAACAGCATCACCTCTTTCTGGAGCACAGGCACAACACCCCACCATCGCAAACCAACTCTGTCACGTTCATTCTGAACAGAAGGGTCCCACCCCCTCTCTCCTTAAACACTCACTCCCCGCCTCCTCCCAAATTAGCGTGACAAAGCACGGAAGTGCTGAGAAACACAGAAGCATCTGCATTAGTATTTTATCTCTGATGAAGGAAATCTACTAATTACCCTCAATTACTGTGCTCTGTTTCATCAGGGAGTGATACCAGAGATTAATACCACGTGGATTCCTCTCTGATGAAACTGGAGAACAAGCTGGAACAGCACACCTTAACGCAGGACGGCTGTAAACCGGCCAGTGGGCTCCCAGCTCACAGCTAGTCCTGGGCAAGAAGTCCTGAAGACGCGTTCAGCATGGGTGCCTGGGCCCCACCACCCACCACTTTGCTGTACAGAGCAGCTCCTGTCGGCTGCGACGCAGGCAGGGCCACACGCAACTCACGTACAAAGAGGAGCTTCACGCCAGGGGTTGGTTCTGGCCATCCTCCACGAAGGAAGCCTGCTCAGCTCCCACCAGTCACCTATTTCAACCTTGGTGCATTGTTTTGAGAGGAGCAAACCAGTTTTCTCATGAGTAAGAGCATATGAAAGAGGAAGGACTTTCAGACACACATCTTTACATTTAGTCCCAAACAGGCTTGCTTCTATTATGTGCTGCAGAATTATTTTATTGCGTTTAAGTGGTCTTTTCAGGTTGTTTTCCCAGGGAAAAAAGCCTCTAGAATAAGCTAACATGCAGTTTGACTTTTTTTGTTTCACCTGGCCACAAACACAGATGCTTCTGCTACGTGCTGCAAAATTATTTTATTGCATTTAAATGTTTTTTGGTTTGGGGGTTTTTTTCAGAGAAGAAACTCCAGGATAAACCAGCATGCATTTTGACTCTTTCTTTTCACCTGCCCACAATTCATTCAAATAACCAAAGCATCTGTTATGGATTTCACTTTTATAAGCCATATTCCTCAGCATCCAAAAATATGACCGGACTCTGTTTTTCTGTCTAAATATCGACACAATTAAGTGGACCCTCAACCGTCCAAAACATGCTGGAAAGCACAGGTGCTGCGCCACTACCAAAAATAAAACCTGAGGAGCACAATAAACATACAGTTCACGAATAAACCCTTCAGACAGGCAAGAAGAGACCCAGAAATCCCCCGTGGATACATGTAACGGCAGGAAACAACGTCACAACGTGACTTATGACCACAGAAACGCTTTTGCCTTACAAACGAAAAGGGAGTTTTTCCTCAAAATGTTACTTTTCCAGGGAAGAGCTGGCTTATTCAGAGCCTGGGTTTTTTTTCTTCCAGGCCTTCTGAGGAACTAATGAGGGGTACAGAGGAGACGTCCGGGGGGAGGGGGCCGGTGCTCTTCTACAGGAGCCCCGCGTCGGCCTATGCCCCTCCGCGGGCGCCCCGGGCCCGGGCCCGTCGCGGCTCGGCGGCGGCGGCGACGAGGAGCCGCGACGGGCCCGGACCCGGGGCGCTGCCACGTCTCGCACCGAGCCCGCCACAGAAGGGGAGGGGTCAGCACGGCGGCCGTTGGCGACCGTTAACGGCCGAGGCAGGGGGGCGCCGCGGCTCCCCTCACGCTCTCCCACCGCCTCACGTACCTGCCGCGGACGGTCCCGAAGCGCCGCAGGGAGCGGGCGGCCATCGCCCCACGGACCGACGGACGGACGGACGGACTGACTGACGGGAGGGACGCGCCGGCGCCGCGCCCGCCAACTACAGCTCCCAGAAGCCCCTCCGAGGACTACGAGTCCCGGCGGGCAACGCGGCTGGCGCGGGCAGCGCCTCACGGAGGCCCGGGGGGTGGGGCCTGGCCCGGTGCTTCGGGCACGGCGGGATTTGGGGCTGGGGCTTGAGGCGCCGTTCCTGCGCGGGTGGCAACGCGCCAGGTCTCACCTCATGTTCGGTAAAGACTGAGAGGGGCTTGGGCCAGCAGGCAGAGCTGAGGTGGAAGAAATGGTGCGTCTTACCTCACAGAATCACAGGATGGCAGGGGTTGGAAGGGACCTCGGGAGATTATCCAGTCCAAGCCCCCTGCTAAAGCAGGGTCACCCAGAGCAGCTTGCACAGGACATCATCCAGGCGGGCTTTGAGTATCTCCAGAGAAGGAGACTCCACAACCCCCCTGGGCAGCCTGTTTCAGCACTCTGTCACCCTCAGAGTAAAGAAGTTTTTCCTCATATTCAACTGAAACCTCTTATGTCTCAGTTTGTACCCATTGCCCCCTGTCCTGTCGCTGGGCACCACTGCAAAGAGTCTGGCTCATGGTCAGCTTGTCATCCACCAGGACTCCCAGGTCCCTCTCGGCAGAGCTGCTTTCCAGCAAGTCATCCCCCAGCCTGTACTGGTGCATTGGGTGCTCATCGCGCTGAGCCTTGGCCAAGCCTGCCTTTTAATTGAGGACTAACTCCACAGGGGGCCTGCAGGAGAGGTGGGGAGGGACTCTTTTATCAGGGCATGTCGTGATGGGACAAGGACTAATGGCTTTAAATGGAAAGAGGGTAGATTGAGATTAGATATTAGGAAGAAATTCTTCACTGCGAGGGTGGTGAGGCACTGGAACGGGTTGCCCAGAGAAGTTGCAGATGCCCCATCCCTGGAAGTGTTCAAGGCCAGGTTGGACGGGGCATTGAGCAACCCAGTCTAGTGGAAGGGGTCCCCATAGCAGGGGAGTTGCACAAGATCATCTTTAAGGTCCCTTCCAACCCAAATCATTCTGTGATTCCATGACGTGCTTTCACAGGCTGTGGTCCTCCAGCTCCATTTCTCCCCACTGTGGGTACAGGTTCCTCGTTTCTTTAGCGGGAGAGGTGATGCTTTGAGGAGAGGGCTTTTACCCATTTCCAAAGTGAACTGGGATGGTGTGGCTCCAGGTCCCAGAGGGGACAGAAGCAGTGACAGTCGGCATGGGGGAGCCGAGGACGAGTACCATCAGGAACAGGGCTTTCCTGCACCTCATCCCTGGGAGATGGGGAGCCCTCCAGCCTGGGCAGCAGGCAGCTAAGCTCACGGCTCTGAGCTAACTGCAGTCATTAGCACAGCGTACGAGATTCACCCAGCCTGCCAGCCCTGGTGGCTACTGCTGCAGGGTGCCGAGCCCACCCCAGACCCATCCTGGCCCATTTCACTACGAGCAGGAGTAGTTCACCCACCGTGGTCCCTACAGCCTGGGGAAGGGGCATGCCAGTGCCAGCATTTTTATTAAAAGCTGCTTACCTAGTTACGAACAAGAGGGCTTTGAAAGAGCAAGCTGCAAAGGTTAATTGTGGCAGTTGTTAGCACGAGTGGGCGATGGCCTGCTCACTTGTTCCCGTCACAAAAGCCTGGGCCTTTCCTTTTTATTCCTGTCCCTTGTTTCTGCCTGTGCTAAATGACCTTCCTCCATTTCTCTTTTCTGTTCCAGTCCCGTCACTTGAAAACACCTTTTTTTTTTTTCAATTTTTAAACTTCCCTTCGCTCCATTTTGACCACATGCGTTGGCAAACTGTGTCTGACTGCAGCAGCAATAGTGCGAATGTACTGCTGGCCAGGAGACAACCCCCCCATCCCTTTCCTTGCTCCCCCAAAAGCTGGCATGGGGCTCGGGCAGAGCAAGCTGGGCTGCCTCCAGCCTCAGCCCTTTGCAGCACTTCTGTTTAGCAAGGTTGAAAGGTATCCACTGTTAATTTGCTTTCAAATGCTGACACTTGAGCTTTGTTCATTCCCAAGGGAAGCCAGCGTGCCTTCACCCTTACTGCCTGGAGGATGAGAAAAAAATATTGGACAAGGGCACTTGGTTGAGGCACAGCGAGCTCGAGACACAAGGAACCCTGAGATGAGACCCTGCAGAGCTAGGAGCAGTGAGCAGGGTGAATGATCGGCGTCTCCAAAGTGTCCAGTCCTGAGCAGCTCATGAACCCCAACACTGAGGCAGCCAAAAATCCCCAAGTCCGTGGTTGCTTTGGGAAGTGTTATCCTGGCCTCCAGCATCCCTGAGGTGGCACACACTGATCCTGATAAATCGGAGAGCCTGCTGGGCAGCACCAAATGCCAGCCCCTGGGCTCTCCCCTCCTTCCTTACACACCACCATGGGCACACACACCTTGCGTCGAACTCCCGTTCCCATGGGAGGCTCCCCATAGAGATGGGTTTCCCAGTAGTATGCGACCCTGATCCACAAATGACTCCCCTTTCCCACCCGCCTCCCAAATCCCCCTCCCATCCCCTTCCCCATGGTTCATAGTGTTGCCCACAAGGCAGACGGTGTCGCATTGGTGGGGCATGGCAGGGTGTCTCTCCCCCCATGCCTTTCCAGCACCCTCCCGGTGCCTCGGAAAAGGGGGCTTGTAGCTGCTCCGTGAGCCCCAGTGTCCAGTAGGGGCTTGGCAGGCGTTCCTGCAGCCTGGCTTAAGTCTGCTTCTTTTCCCATTCCTGCAGAGAAAGGAAAAAAAGTGGGGGATGAGGAGACATTGATGGAGAAGCAAGTACTGAGCCCTTCGAGGACCTCCCTCCCTACTGGGGGCTTTGGACCACCACAGCATCTTCAAAGCCTGGGGTCACTGCTGCCCCTGGACATGACCTGGCAATTTTCACTCGCAGCCCAGAGGGCCAACCATATCCTGGGCTGCATCAAAAGAAGCATAGCCAGCAGGTCGAGGGAGGGGATTCTCCCCCTCTACTCCTCTCTGGTGACACCCTCCCCACCCCAGGAGTACTGTGTCCAGGAGAGACATGGACCTGTTGGAGCAGGTCCAGAGGAGGCCAGAAAAATGATCAGAGGGCTGGAGCACCTCTCCTGTGAAGACAGGCTGAGATTGCTGGGGTTGTTCAGCCAGGAGAAGAGAAGGCTCTGGGGAGACCTTCCAGTACCTGAAGGGGACCTACAAGGGAGCTGGAAAGGGACTTTTTACAAGGGCATGTAGTGATGGGACAAGGGGTAATGGTTTTAAACTAGAAGAGGGTAGATTTAGACCAGATATAAGGAAGATATTTTTTATGATGAGGGTGGTGAAACACTGTCATAGGTTGCCCAGAGAGGTGGTAGATGCTCCATCCCTGGAAACATTCAAGTACCCCTTGCTTTTGGGGTAGGGAGCATCCCTGGTCCCCAGATTTCATGGTCAGGGAAGGGAGAAGAAATGAAGGATGAGATTTCCCATGGGGCCAGAGGGGAGAAGAACAGCGAAGCAGGACCTTGGCCTTCCGCAGCACGTTTCCCTTGTTGGCAGGGAGGATGGAGGGACTTCTCTTCCTCAGTTCAGCTGCACAGTTAACGGGGACCAAGTGCTCAGGGGAACTCCCATTTGGCTTGTTTGTAGCTTCCTGTGGAAAAGGGGGAGCAAGAAGGAGGAGGATTTAGGAGACTCAGGGAGCAGGGACAGTCAGGGGAAAAAAAGCCCACCAGCTGTCATAAGGTCAAACCTAACCGACACTTTGCTTCCCACCTCTGTCCGCAATGGGACAAAGCAGCAGGGATGTCCTTTCTTCCCCATGTGCTGCTCCCCCCACCACCCCAAGCACCATTGCTGGGGGAAGCCAGAGCCACGAGAGTGAGGAAGAAGGGGTGCATACCCCATTCTCAGCCTTGCTGGTCACAGCCAGCCCCAGGGCTGGCCCTCCCGCCAGTGACTGCTTCAGCCGCTCCTTCACTTCCGTCAGCTTGAGCTCCAGGTCAACGCGTCGCTCCTCCTTCTGCCGGCACTGCTCCTCCAGCACCGCCACCCGCTGCTCCAGGTCCTGCAGCTTCGACCCTGCTTGCACAAGCATGCCCAGCTCAGCATGAAGCTACCCATCCTCCTGGATAGGGACGCTAGATGGGGCTGCCAGCCCAGCAGCACGCTGCAGCCAGCTCATGGCCACAATGCCACCCCCAGCCCAGCGTCCCCATCCCACTGTGGCTCTGTAGCCTTCCCCCTGTACCCAAGTGCCTTCAAGCATCCTCAGCCGCAGCACTTGGATGGCACCAACCTACCCGTGCTGCTCTTCATGGCTTCCCGCAGCTCTCGCTTCTCTTTCCGCAGCAACACCAGCTCACTGCGGATCGATGCTTTCTCCTTCTCCAGCTTCTCCTTCTCTGTCAGAAATCTCCTGGCGTCCTCCTCAGCCCGGTTCTTCCCGTACCTGTACTGGTTGGCATCTGTATGCACAAGGAGAGCCCGTCATGAAGGCTGCAATGATGCCGACCACAGTCCGGCTGAGCTGACGCAGCACAACCCATCACCTGTGTGCCAGAGCCGGCTACCCCCAGCCTGGCCACAGACCCCCTTGGGCCAGGGTCCCCCCACTGAAGTTTGTGGCTGAGAGTCCCCACTCACTCGATGCGTGCCTCTTCACTTTGACTTGCGGGTCCACCCGCCGTGACTTCTCGCTGCAGGAGGAGGCATGACGCTTTACCTGGGCTCCTGCCGGCCGCCCCGGCTCCTCCTCGGCCTGCGTTGGGGACAGGAGGGAGAGCATGCTGTAACACCCGCGGGGCCGTTGTGGCCCAGCCAAGGCTCCCCAGGGCATCTGCTGTAGTCTGGCCACAGTGATGGGAGAGGGCAAGTCCCTGAGCCACACTCACCTGAACCTTCTCATAGGGGACGTCATCGTACACCACGCGGGAAGAGTCTGGCCGGTGGTCCTGGGAGGAGCTCGCCCACCTGCAGTAGGAGGGATGGGGTCTTCCTTTCCAGGACATCCCTGCCAGCCCCCTAGTGAGCCCTTCCATCTCAGAGGGCTTCCTGCATTGATCTCACAGCTTCACTCACAAGCACTCTACCCTACCCTGCTCTACCCTACCCTACCACACATATCCCTGAAGTCCTTCATCAACATTGATGGAACACCTCCACTTTCCATCCTGCCCAAGGGAAACTGCCCTACTTCAGGAGCCACCAAACCCTTGGGCACCAGCTCTCCTTGAGATCACAACACAAACCATGCCCCAGCCCTTGCATGTTCTAGGGAACACACAGGGCTGAGGATCACCATCCCCACCCCAACACTCTGCCCTGGCATGGCCCCTTCCCAGCCATGGTACATGAGGACAGCCTTACAGGTAGGAGTGCCTCACAGCCGTCACTATGTTGGCAATTGTCTCCACATCCACGTAGTCGTAGTGCAAGGCCTCCGGTGCCGTCTGTGAGCCCGTCTCCACCAAGAGGAGACCCAGCCAGCGGCCCAGGTCTTCGGAGCAGCTTGCCTGGAGGAGAAAGAAAGGGTTGGGGTGCATGCCCAGCTCCTGGCCCCTCGCCCTTGCTCCTGCCTCCCAACACAAGCCTTGCTGTGGAGAAGGGACCTCCAACAAGAAGTCTTAGGAGGGTCCAAGAGAAAGCACACAGGCACATGCAGGAGGTCCCAGTCCCAAACCCCCAGCCGCTGCCTGCAACCTGCCTGCTTCAGCTCTGCCAGCCTCCTCCCTGCCTCCAGCCTGCAGATACCTGTGGGCTGCCCCCGGCTCACCCAAACGGTGCCCTGGGCTTCCTTAATGTGCAGGGCAGGGGAAAACAAGGCACTGCTTGCATGAAAGCATTGATCCTCACAGGAGATGGTTCCCCAGCTTTGCGACCCCCTCCTCACAGCACTGGCACACCGTGCCTGCCCCACTGCCCACTCACCTCCAGCGCCACCACCTCCTGCCCGTTGCGAAGGATGCGGAAGGCGAAGGGGTGTTTGGGGCCCAGCCCTGGGACCACCTCGCAGCCCCGGAGGACGATGGCGTTCACGTGGGTCCGCAGGTCGGTGCGGTCCTTGTGGAAGTAGAGGGTGTTGCCCTTCAGGCGACACCAGCGCTCCTTCCAGCACTGGTTAACCAGGACGCTGAGGTAGCCTGGGGGGTGGCAGGGCCGAGGGAAGGGTCTCAGCACCTACTCAGCCAGACCTCAGGCAGGCTTTAATGAGACAGGGCTGCCCAGAGATTACAGCATCTTGTTTGGTCCTTCTGTGCCTCAGTCTCCCCAGTGGAGAGACAGCAGAGACCCCTGGACCCAAGTGAGGTGCCAGCTCAGTGCCATATAGTCACCCGAGCCTGTTTTCTGGGAGGACATGGGTGACCCTTTGCCCCCTCCCCATGCACCATGGGAATTTGCAGAGGTGGGACTTGGGCACCGTTTGGTAGCCTGAGGCAGTGTCACAGCCCTTCTGCAGCTCAGTGAGCTTGCCCCCACCCCACCACCCATACGGCCAGGCTGGGGGGAAGGATCCCAGCTCCCCACTGCTCCTGGCCCCATGTAAGCCAAGCCCCATCTCTGCCCCCAGCCCGCACGAACCGCAGCAAGGGATGTCCTCCTCAGTGGAGGACGTCTGCATGTCCTCAGGGGAAGGTTTCTTCTTGGAGAAGCTGATGATCTTGGTGATCTTCTTCCCTGCTGCCCGGCTCATCGAGCCCTTCAGGTCAGCCAAGCCGCTCTTTTTGCCTTTCCCTGGAAGGAGAACAGGGTAGCTGTGTGCCCCTGGCGCATGTCAGCATCCCCCTCACTGGGAGAGGATGCTCCCCAGCGGTAGTGCACACAGCCAGCCCCCCCAGCCGGGGGGACAGCCTGCCTGGCTGGGGGCAGGGGCCGTACCATGCTCTCCAGGCTCTCTGCGGGCCGCAGGGGAGCTGGTCTCACCGGTTGCCACGCTGTCCGAGTCGGAGGTGTGCTTCTCCTGCGACAGCCGCTGCGGGGGGAGCGGAGCAGGCACCCCGTCAGCAGCGTCTGCTTATGCAGCCCCCAGCAATGGCCACAATCAGCCCTTTGTCCCTCCTGTGCAGGGCTGGGACATCCCCCAGTGCCAGGGGAGCCCCACTCCCCTTCCCCAGTGGCGGGGAGCCCCATAAGCCCCACAGAGCTGCTGTGAGGATGGGAAGGAGGACCTGGCGCTGTTTTCCCCAGGCTCGGCCGCAGCAGCCCCATGCAGCACCTCAGCAAGGTGGTTAGAAACCATCACCTTATCCAGGTCCATCTTGCACGGCATCACCGGGGAGGTGGGGGCTTCCACCCCACTCGCTGCCAGACTGCTGGCTTCCTTTATCACCTGTGGAGACAGCCCCAAGCAGCCACTCAAAATGGACCCAAGGGCCAGGGCTACTTTCCCTGGCTCAGCCTGCTCCCATCTTGCCACCAGAGCCAGGCTGAACCACGGGGAGAGAGGTCCTGGTCTCTGCAGGACAGGACAGTGAGCCCTGCTCGGGGTACAAGCCCGGCTTGCCTGCGGGATTGCATACACCTTGACCCCTTCGAAACTGCAACAAGTTTTGCAGATTTTGTCCGAGATTTTGGAAATCTCAGAGATGAGGGATTTGGGTGCCAAGCTGCACAGTCATCCTGCCAGCATAGGACACCTCATGACACCCCGTTTTACAGGCAGGCACAGCGTGCCTTGCCCAGGTCAGGTAAAATGACCCTGTTCTCCCACGTTTGGGGTAACAGCCGGATTTGTGGTGTGCGCAGAGGCTCCTTTCCCACCCATGGCCCCTTCCCCGCAGCCCCCGCCTCCCACCCCTGAACAAAGGCAGGAAAGAGCCATGGGAAAGAGGAGGGGGAGAGCAAACATCCCCAACCCCACGGGGGCTATCAGCACTGGAGACGCCCAGGCCCTGGGAAGCAGCTGGCCAGCCCCCTGCCCCGACCGATAAGAGATGGGAGCAAAGCCCCCTTCCCCTTCCAGGGAGGCAAGACCTTTCCCAGGGCAACCCCTACCCCACCTCAGCCAGGGAGGATGCCAAGGAGGGTCTGCGGCCCCCGGGCAAAGCGGGGGCAGCCATGGTACCTTCAGCCACTCCTCAGCCTGCTCCTTGCTCTGCACCGCCAGCACCAGCGCCTCGGCTCCCGGCAGCGAGAACCGCAGCTCGTGCTTCTTGCGCCGTCCATCCTTGGGGACGTAGATGACACTGCAGGTCCCCAGGGGCACCTCCACGTGCGGCTGCCGGTCCTTGGAGGTTTTGTAGCACTAGGGAAAGCAAAGGGAATTGCTCAGGGCTCAGCCAAAACCTGCCTGTCCCGCTGCCGTGCCGTGCAGCGCTAGGGTCCCTCTCAGGTGGTACAGATGGAGGTGGTTCAGTCTCTGCAACAGCCTCAGTGGCGAAGGGCTGCAGGGTGCCCTGTCACCCCATGGGGTCCCAAAAGAGGGGAGCCCTCCATTCGCTTGCAGGGGAAGTGAGGGCAGCCCCTGCAGGTGCCCTGCAGGGCAGCTGCAGCCTTGGGGCAGGGGCTTGGCTTGGATAGCATTACTTCAGCTTGGATCCGACCTCCCTCCCAACCCTCCAGCAGGTTTCTGTCCCCTGCCAGCTCTGGGCTCACCAGCAGTTTGCTGTCCCGTATGATGGTGAACTGCTTGGCCCACTGGCCAAACCGCTTCTTGCGCAACAGGAAAGCGCAAATCCTGCAATCCTTCACCAGGTTCATGGAGGCTTCCTCCGATGGCCACTGGTGTGTCAGCTGCTGGCCCTTCCCCTCCTCATCCTCCTCGTCATACGACTCGTAAGAGCTGCTCATCGCATCTGAGTCGTTGTCTGGAAGGAAGCAGGCGAGTCACCCCGAATGGCACCCCGGGGCCCTGCCTGCCAGGCATGCTCGCACGCTGCCAGGGCTCCCCGCACCTGGCGGGCTCCAGCACAGCGCCTGGACACCACGATGGATGAACTCCATGTCATCCCCCAAAACCAGCAGCGTTTTGACCCTAGCTGTCTCCATTTCCCTTCCAAACCAGGCAGGATGCTTGCGGGCCACATGCCAGTCCCAAGTGCATCTATCCAAACCCTCGGGCTGGTTTATTTCTTTGCAAGCCTCAAGCTTTGAAAGCCTGGATTAAACCCCCTACCCACAACAGAGGATCACGCACTGGCCCTCTGCCTCACACCTCCCGTGCGGGGTGCGCAGGAGCAGGGCTCTGCAGTGGTGTCCCTGCCCTGGCTCTTCGCTGTGGCAGAGGCAGCTCACACAGGGCCTGAGAGCTGCACAGTCAGGGACACCCCTTCCCCATGCTGGTGACAGACACGGCACCGATCACATCCCTTCTGTGGTATGAGGGCTCTGGCTTGCATGACAAACAGTACTCAACGCCCCTTGCTTTTTGCCCGGCAGCACCTGACACACGAGAGGCCCTCCAGCTTCAACCCCACCAGCCCCCAGCCCAGCCCTCAAAGCCCATCTCAGGGCTGGACTTTGCCGAAGCTCTCCTCTCCCCAGTGAGGGCACCTGGATACCTACAGGAGGTTTTTTGCTCCCCATTCATCCTGGTGACAGGGTAGTTGCTGTCTGCATCCTCGTAATAGCCATCCTCAATGGAGTTGGGGGGGCTGGAGCTGTCTGCAGGGGAAGCAAAGGGCAGCTGGGGTTGTTAGACCTGTTTTGCCCCCAGGGATGCTCTGAGCAGTGAGCCAAGGCAGAGCAAAGCACACCCTCCCGGGGCATCTCAGCATCGGTCCCCCAACAGCTCCGACCTCTCCCCGCAACCCCCTTCCCAGTCAAGCCGGAGCAAAGAAGTCCTTGCAATAAGGGCGCAGCGGGATGGGAAGGAAGCGGGACAGGAGCAGTGCCGGTGGGAGCAGCGACGTTTCCTTCCCCAGGACGAGCCATCACGCCCACTGTGGGCTTGCCCGCTGTGCCAGGCGGGCAGGCACGTGGGGGGATGCAGCAGGCACCTTGTGGGGCTCCCCCCGCTCCTGCCGCCCCGCTGCGGAGTGGGACTCACTGCGGGAGGTGATGTATTCGGGGGCCTTGCCGGGCCCCAGGGGCAGGGCTTCCTCATAGTAATCCTCAGGCGGGGGAGTGGTGGGCAGCGGTGGAGCAGGGTCCACAGGAACCTACAGCATAAACACCACCGGCATTAGCCAGGCAGGGGAGAGGGGCACGAGTGCCAGCAGCTACCGCTGTGGTAAGGGACAGGAAGGGGTCCCAGCCCTGGTCGCCGCTGCCTCCCGGGCAGGTACAGAGGAGACCTCGCAGGGGGGCATTCCGGGACTTACAGTTTTTGCCATCTGGCTCCTTGCCAGCTCCAAGCCAACACCATCACCGGTGTCCCCTTCCTCCTCCTGCATGTCCTGGAGGTCCCGCAGGTCACAGTCTGCCCGGGGGTGAGCGGAAGGGGTGAAGGGAGCAGGAAAGCCCAGAGCTGGCCTCCCCAGCCATGTCCTCCAGGGACCCCCAAGACAAGCACCCATGTCCCTTCACTGGGAAGGTGCTGGGAGACGGGCACCACTGGTAAATGCAGCTGTGCCAGGGTGTGCATGGACCCCCCTCCATGGCCAGCCCCTGAGCAGCTTCAGGGGAGTGGGAGCAGCCACCCAGGGTGACAGTGCCCGCCTCAGGCACAAGGATGCAGCTTTCACTCTCCTTCCCCAGGGTGCCCCAAGATCCCCCGCTGCCAGCAGGGCCCCCAGGGCCAGCACTGCACCCACCCAGCGTGACCTCTGGTATGTCACTCTGGGTCACCCACACGTACCAAACTCATCGAAGAGAGACTCCACGAAGCTGGTGCCATTGCTCAGGGATGCTGTATTGACATACATGTAGTTCGCGTCCTTCCCTGGGAGAGAGGGGATGTTCTCAGCCTGGGGTTGGGCACCTCTCCTCCCCACAAACACCAACCCAAGGACACAGGCCAGCCCACCCCTCCGTGCCATGGGTTGCTCCTCCAGAGCAGGTGCCCGGGGAGTGGCGGAGCCCGCAGAGGTGCAGGGGCAGGAAAATGGGAAGGCTGTGAAGCCCCAGGTGCATGGCCTTCCTGGCCTTCCCGCGGAAATCCCTGTGCTCAGCAGAACCCGCTGGCAGGAAGACCTCTGCGAAGCAGTGTTTCCGCAGGGAACAGCCCCCCCCCGCAGCCATGGCAGGGCTGACGCCAGCCCCCGTGCCTGGGAGAAGCTGGTAGGTGCAAGCGGGGAGCAAAGCACCCCAAGGGGGTTGAGCAGGCATGGGGCACAGAGGCAGCTCATCTCCATGCTGCAGATGGTTTTCCCTACCCCACTGGGGTTTTGGCCCGGGGCAGCTGCTGGGGACACCCACTGGCCCTGGGCACAGGCACTGGGCATGGCGGGAGCCAGACACAGACCTGCGGGCGGCTGCAGCTTCTGCAGGATGGTGGAGACAGCCAGCTTCTTCTCCTGCGCGGTGACACTCAGGTACTCATGGTCCAGCAGCTTGAGCAAGACGCTGAGCTCTGGCAGGAGCTGGTCCAGCACTAGGGGGAGCAGGAAAAAAAGCCTGTCAGCCAGGGTGGTGTCGGGGTGCTGGGGCTGAGACAAGGCAGAAGAGGCTGGAACGGGTGGAAGACCCCAGGATGGGGGTCTTTCCCAGTTGGCCCAGCATGGTGCAGGTGGTGTGTGCTAAGCGCACACGTGCTCCCTCCATGCACAAGCTCTTCCACCTGCATGCAGATGCCGGGATGCAGCCTGCTGAGCCTGTGAACGGAAACACCAGCGCTGCAGGGCTACTGGACCGCTATCAAAGGGCTCAGCACAGATTTTTCCATGCAGATAAAACTACACCTCTGTCCGCCTGACAGCGAATCATTGCTGCTGATGCCCCCTCACTGTGATGGGCATTGGGTGGTAATGGAGGGAAGGAAGGAAGGAAAAGAAACCCAGATGCCATCTCCAGAGACACCTGGTAATGCTGCCCAGGGAGATGTCCCCCCACCCCTCGCCCTGCTGTGCTCAGACCGCCCGTGACCTCCCAGCCCAGTGCCACCTCCACAGGATCCCCAAATACAGGCGAGAGCCTTCCTCCCCACACTCACCAACAGCATCTCCTCTGCCCTGCTGTCACTCCTCCCCTGTATCACCCCAGCCCATCTGCACCGCTCCAAGGCCACCCCACTCTCCCCTCCAGGCATGACTGTCCCCCAGGGGACAGTCTCTGCCCCACATGGGTGGCCTGAAAGGTGTCCAGGAAGGGGACAGGGACTGCAGCACAGCTTGGTCCAACACACATGGCCAAGGGGGTCAGAGCAGCTGAAGTCTTGGCAAAGAGGAACCGCACCAGAAGCCACTGCTCATCTGCTTTCCTGTTGCTCTGCAAGATCCCAGCAGCTTCCAGCTCCTGGGCTGCCACCGCACCTGAACACGGCATCAGCCCGGCAGACAGAACTAGGCAGGAGGGATGGGGAGAGCCCAGCAAAAAGCAGGAAAAGGGAAGTCGCTGCAAATCACCATTACAGGCACCACACATAAAAGTGTGGGTCTTCTCTCTGATGTGATGATTCATGGCCTAGTTTTTACGAAGCAAAAGCACACTGCAGCTGTGGGGTTACCCATGCAGCAAGGCGCCAGAAAACACTTTGGTGTTTGCATATCAGAGCAGGGCTACAAAAAAAATGCGTCACTGAAAGCAGTGTTTATGGTGCTGGCAGCAGCTGACCGACAGCTTTGGGAAAACTTGCTGGCCAGGAATGGGAGGGACAGGGAGGACTTGAACAAGGCGAGCTCTGGACTCCAAATCTCTCATGAACTCCCACACCCAATTCTGCACGTGGGCCGACATCCTCATCCCAGGTTTCTTCCTGTGCTTTATCTCCTCCAAGCAGGATAAGAGAAAACTGAGCTAGATCCAAAGCCAAGCTCCCGTTTTATCCGGGCCACACACGCATCCAGCTCCACTGGCATCCTGGGTAGCCCCTGCAGGGTCCAGCGCCTGCGGGAGATGGCCTGCATCAGAGGGGCCGAGCTCAGGGACCACAGCAAACCTGCAGTTCTGGCGGCTACAGAGGGTGGGAGAAAAAACCTGCTGTTTCTTCCAGCGCAAGCGTGAGCAGGATCCCTTCTCTTGGCAGCAACCAAAAGTCATCGCAGCACCGCTGGGGCAGCGTGCAGCTGGCTTTGGGTCTCCAGGGACAGGAGGAGAGGCCAGAGGTGACCGCAGAGGCAGCTCGGACGTGCTGACTGATGGTGATGGTTTGCAAGGAGGGGAGAACATGCGCCCTGGCAGCACAGAGCCTCGGGGACACTCTGCCCAAGCTGTACCTGTCCTGGCCCCGGCAGGGCAGAGCTGGGCAGCAGCCAGGGCTGGCACGGGGTGCATTTCCCAGGGAAAGGACAGGATGCTGTGCTGCTGCTGGGATCCTCGTTACTCATGTTCTTTAACGAGTTTCCACTGGGCCATATCCAAAGACCACATTCACTCTGCCCAACACCCATCAAAAATTGGGCTGCTACCCGTTTGAGCCAGGATTTTGGGTGCCCACCTTCCACCCCCACGAGCCACGGCTC
>BOSO01000708.1:20718-73928 GCA_018403395.1 Gorsachius goisagi
GGAGGCGGTGTTGGGACATCAAAGGGCTCCTGGGGGGGAGGCGGCACAACATCAGAGCAACCACAGGCACTAAGCAGGTGACAGACAAAAAGGGGCCCCTCATCCCCCACCCACCAAGCCACTGCCTTGCTCATGGGACACCTCCGGCCTCGCGCTTGCCTTTGGTGCTCACAGATGGCTCCCACCTGCTGCTTTCTCCTGAGGCTTCTCTTGTGACCAAAATCCTGCGGGATTGCACCACTTCGCTGGGCTCAGGCTTTGGACACAGGCACCCCAGGACAGGGAGCGATGCCAGTCTCCCCTCTGCAAACTCACTCCTCCCCACCTTTGCAGCCTGATGGAGAGATGTCAGCGAGGTCTCTGAGCCTGGGAAGGCTGGAAGCCGTGGCAGCAGATGGCTTTAGCATTAGCTAACGTGGGCTGGATGGGCAGGGGAGACCCAGGGCAGCTCTGCTGGGACAGGGTGAGCCAAGGGACCAGCACCAGGACACTGCTGCTGTTCAGGACAATGGGGCAGTATTTCCTCTGCTGCTAAAGCCTGCCCTCAAAGCAACACCAAGCACGATGCTGGCAGAGGAGCCGCATCCCCTCCAGCACCCCACCACTTCCCTCCACCCAGGCCAGCTCTATTTTTAGACCCCCTGAGCACTCCCCCGCCTCAGGGACCTGCGTCCATAGTGCGGAGATAAGGGTCCGGGCGCAGCCTGCAGCTGCAGAGCCCATCTCCCCCTCCCCAGCCTCTGCTCCATCACAGGAGCAAAGATCAGGTCTTGCTCCAGCAACCTGCAGAGAGGAAGAAGAGGAGGAGGAGGAAGAGGCTCTGTCCAAGCCAAAGCAGGAGTTTCCTGGTGTACAGACCCAGCTTTTGTGTGGGGAGAGATAAGACAACACATATGGTGTTGTCACCCCAAGCAAAGCTGGTCCACAGCCCGACAGAGCGCCCTGGGGAGGGAAGATGCTGTTCCGCAGCACCATAACGTGCACGGGAACCCCAGTCCCACGGCTGCCCAGGAGCTGGCAGCCCCCCGGGCACGGCTCTCCCATGTCCTCCACCTGCCCCCAGCCACGCTTCCTCCAGTGCCAGGTGAAGGCTGGGGGGAAATCGGATGCTGGGAGTGACAGCCATTGTTTGTAGCTAAAATAAAAACCAAGCAAAAATAAATCCTTCCTGTTGGTGCGGGCAGGGCCCTGGGACGCACTGCCTGCCTGCCTGCCTGCGCAGGGCTGCTTAGAGCCACCACTGGCAGTAAACAAACATTTATAGCTCCTGGGATGCCAGAAATAGGTGGGGTGTGGGCCAGGGAGTGGGGCACAGCCAGGCGCTACCCCAGCAGCTGGTGACAGCAGCAGAGATCATAGAATCGTTTAGGTTGGAAAAGACCTTTAAGATCATCAAGTCCAACCGTTAACCTAACGCTGCCATGAATGGCCCAGCCCCAGGAGGATCCCTGCAGGGAGGTCACCCACCCTGTGGGACAAACAGACCCTGCGCTGTCAGAGGAGTTGCTTGCAGCAGATAAACCGCTCTGTCCTCTCCACAGGCTGACGTTCAGCCACCTGCAAGAGACACCCAGGCGCTGGGACGTGCCTCCATACCTCACTGCCTGCCCCCAGCCTCCTCCTGCCCCGGCACGGGCTGCAGGGCTGATGCCCAAAGTGGGTGTTGGCAGCCCGCTCTGGCCCCAGCATGCTGCTTCCCACCCCAGCAGGGCCAGCTTTCCCCCCACGCTGCTCCTGGAGGAAGGCGATGGCCTCCTGAGCTCTTTGCTGAGCTCCCGGGGCAGTTCCTGTTCCCACTCCCATTCCCAGAGGTTTCTTTCCGATGGGGAGGAGGCAGGCACGCAGCCGGGGAGGAAGTGCCTTGGCGGGGGCCGTGCAGCGCTCCCAGAATTGTTCCTTTGTGCAGAAGACGGGAGGACAGACCGCTGCCTGCCTGCACCCTGCCTGCGGCCACCGGTCCTCTGGTGCGGGCAGGAGATGGGCAGCGCTCAGCCCCCCGGGGAGGTGGCAGGGGCGGGCAGGGCATCCCTGCCAGCCAGGCTCAGCTGCCCGGCCAGCCATCACCAGCTGGGTGTGGGGAAAACTGGCATGACTGGGACAGGCTGGTGGGGCCAGGAACGCCAGCCTGGAAAGTACCTCCTCCTCCCAGTGAAGCTGTCTGTGCAGCTACTGAGCAACTTGGCGTGCTCCAGCCCGGAGGGCTTTTAGAGAAAAGCCAACCATTAATGATCACACTTGAGCTCCGACAACATCCCGTAACAGTGGAAGATTTGCTAAGGGGCCACTTGATGCATGCCCATGAATCATCTCCTCCCTGGAAACAAGGGCCCCTTGAGTGGGGCGGATGGGGGCAGCGCCTCTGACTCGGCATCCAACAATGTCAGCAGGAACCTGAGCGCTTGGGACAGGCTCCTGCACCGCCAGGAGCCCCCCACCCTCCCCAGCTCTCCATCTGCCCCACCCGGTGCCTCTTGCCACCCCTCGCTGTGATTAACCCCTTTGCTGTTAGCCCCAGGACCCCAGCAGCCATCCCTGCTCCCCCAGTGGCTCCCAGCTCAGGCGCCGCAGCATCCTCAAGCGTTGCGGAGCACAAGGTGAGCACAAACCTTTTGACCTGTCCCCCAAACTCCCAGCACCTCCCTGCTGCCTCCCCACGGCACAGCCCACACCCCGCCAAGCCAGGCTGCAACAGGCAGGGGCAGGGACGTACATCTCCTGGGCATCTCATCGTCATGACCTTACAGTAACTAATATCCTTAGCTGATAACCTTGGAAAATCAATCCCGGGAGATGAACGTGAAACCTGCTTATTCAAGGGACAGAAGGTCCCCCACCAGCTCTCCTTCCCAGTGCAGTCGCCCGCTGCCTTCTCTCCTTACATGAAGGAGCCCGCAGGGTTTGCAGGGCCCCTCTGCCCCGCTCCAGCCCTGGGAGAGGGGGAGATGAGCAACCAGAGAGGTTAAATAGCAAGAAGGCTGCCCTAGCTGTGCCTTGCTGGGCCTCCTTCATCTGTGGCCCCATCTGCTCCAGACGCACACCCCAACGCTGACAACAGCTCGGGGGGGGGCGAATTCCTTCCCCAGCACGGCCCCAGCGGCTCGGCCAGCTCAGCCACGTTCAGCAGTGCTCGTGTGAAGGGTCCTGCATCTGCCCCAGCGCCTTTGCCTGCAGTGGCTCCTCTCCCCGGTATAAATAGCTCTGCAGAAAGCCTTATCACGTGGCCCGGCTCCAGCCGCTCGCCCACCCCAGCAGAGACCTCAGTGGCAGCAAGTCCAACGCAGGGCCAAGCGGCAGAGCCGCCCTCAGCCACGCTCTCCCCAAGCCCTCCTGCTTCAGCCTGGCCCTCTGTGCTGAAGCACTTTCTCAGAGTCCTTACCACCCCCCAAAAATCAGAGAAGAGCAAGGGGAGCTATGGCGCAGCCAGTGCCGAGAGCATGGGCTCAAGGGCATCGGCTGCAGGAGCAGGACCCCAAACATCCCCATCCCAGCGCACTCTTTTCTGGTGGAGAGACAGTTTCACATCCTCCCCACAGTCTTACACATGAAAACAAGAGTCCTGAATAGAGAGGAGTGTAATTACAGACTGACAGAGTTTGCACGGGGCAAAGATTATCACCTGCGTTCAGGCCCCTGCCAGCTCACACATGACAGAAACCATTGCTCACTGCTCTTCTCTCTATAGCTGGATTAAAGGAGAAACTGGAGAACAAGGGGATCATGGTGGTTCTCTTCCCACCCAATCTCGTGCTGGCAGCACACCCCTGGCAGCGTGGCCCAGAGGGAGGGGTGCTGCCCTGCAGTGAAGCCCCAAGCTGGGTCAAGGCTCTCCTGGTGATGCCCATGCTCAGAGCACGGCTGCGGGTAGAAAATCTCCCCCTCAGCGGCAGCAACTGCATTCCCAGAGCTGCAGCCTTCCCCCAGGGCTGCAGCACCCTCACACTGCCTGCTCTGCTTGGTGCCCAGCCCCCTTGGGCAGCGACTGATGGAGGGGTGAGGGCCACGGGGCATCAGAGGGGCTGAAGCTCTGAACTGGCATCACTGCTGGAAAAAAACCCCAGGGCAGCCCTTGTCAGGCTGCAGGGTATGTCCTGCCTTGCAGCAGCCTGCATCCAAGCAGAGCAGCTTCACAAGCAGTACAGGTAATAATTAACAGGCTGATTAAATCACCCACAAACACCTCCTGTGACCCAGGCAGATAAGGACCCCCCAGTGCCCTGTGCTGCTGCAGGGCTCCTTCTCCAGGGGCTGCCGGGGCTGTTCCCCCTCCGCTGATGGCTTAGCAGCCCTTTCTCCGCCTCCTGGAGAAGACTCTGGTGGTTTGCTTTAGCTCACCAAAAGCAAACTTCATCCCTCTGGCCCGAACAGGCTGCAGCCGCCCCCACCCCACTTGAGGAGGGGTTGGTTCTGGATTGCCCTCTCTTACTGCTGAGCACAGCAAGAAGTTGAGCAAATAAAATATCTCACCTCCCCCAGGGGAGATATCAGAGTGACCCTGCTCATGCCCCCAAGCAGGGCACGGGCAGCCTCCTCCCTCTGCCCCGGACCCCTGAACCCTGGGGGGCTCCCAACCCCAGGTACCAGTTGTTCCACAGCTCAGCCCAATCAATGCAATTAGCTCTGCGTGGGCCAGATTCAGCGCTTCCAGGCGACATTTCAAAAAGCGGTGCCAGCCTCCGCAGGCGCGTGGCAGGATGCTCTGCTGGGACAGCCTGGGAGCAGGGCTCAGGGGCTGCTGGCTGGAGAACACATTTCAATAATGAATGAGAAAGAGAGGTTTGAGATGCCCTTTAAAGGAATAGTCAGGCAGGGGTGAGACCTGCTGAGTAATGTATAAAAAACAAGCTTCAGGCAGAAGGGAGATGTTAGGATTAGTCAGAACCCAGAATAAACTGCATTTTCTCCAACCAAAATTCTGGCGTTGACCTTTTCCAAACAAACTCCACAGTGCTGGGAGCAGCAGGTTGGCCTGGGCTCCCTTCCAACACCGGGAGAGGCCCCGGGCCCGGAGCCACAGCCATTTGCCCACCCCTGCAATGGGCAGAGCACCGGGAAGCCTCCCTGGGTCGCACCTTCCCACCTGCAGCGAGCTGGGGGGACCTGAAGCTCTCACCCCTCCATAGCCCTTTGTCTCCACCAAAGCTGAGCCTCCAGGACAGCAGGAGTCACAGCGAATTGCAGGCACCATGGCGAAACCCGCTGACTCAGCACTTGGGTGCTGATGACAGCCCCCCCCCCAGGCATGCCCTCCCCACCGCCCTGTGCCCAGCCAGCACGGCCACCTTAACACCCAGGCCCAGGTGGGTCCTCCAGCCCCCAAATCTGCAAAATGGACACCCCAGCTCACTGATGGGGGTGGAAAGTTCTCTGCATCTCAAAAGTCTGCCTTCCATGTCCTGTACATCCCCCTTCCCCGAAGCCAGGATCCAAAGCATCTCTGATGCAATACCCGACCCGCAGGAGCGGGGCGCAGGGAGGCCGGCAGGGATGCCACATCTTTCCAGGAGGAAGAGTCACGCGAGGCGGTTGTGCCTGGACCCTCAGAAGCAGAGGAGGGCACGGGACCCTCACCTAGCAGGGTGTGGGCAGGGAAGGCATGGGATTTGCAGGAAGGAGCCGTTGGATTAGCCACCAGCCAGCTCTGCTTTCCCAAACGCTTTCAGCCACGTTGCACAGTGCAGACCCTTCTTTTCAGAGGTGGTGGGAGGAGAAACCACAGGTACCCTGTGGGGGAAATATCCCTATGGAATCGGGGGGAGGGAGGCAAGCACCCAGTCTCCTGTATTAGAAGGCATCCATGGGCATTCCTGCCTTGACCCCAGGAGCCTGGGAGCTGTGCCGGGCACGGGTCGCCACCTCAGCCCTGTCCCTGCAGGAAAGCCATGTTCCTGGGCCGGGGCAGGCAGGGCACGGCAGAGGGTCTCTGCGTTTGGGGGCCGGGGCCATGCTGCCCCGGAGGACCCTCGGAGGGCAGGATAAGCGTATTTTCTCAGCTGAGAACAGCCCTTCCGTTTCCTTCCCTTGCCCAGCTCCACCGCCAGCATCAGGTGCAGGAGCAAGGCCACCGGCAGACAGCATTTCCTACCCGCTTAACCCCTGCGGGGCAGGGGCAGAGCGGCAGGAAAGCCAGTTTATCCCAGTGGGAAAGCTGACAAGCGAGCACCGGGGAAGGTGCGACTGCTCTGGTTATGGCTGGTGGCTCCATCAGTGCCGGGACTGGTTCACCGTAGCTGCTTTTAACTCCACGACACAAAAGCCAGCTATCAAACCTGTTCCTATGTAACTTCTATTCCTGGCTCTGTGCTTTACAACCTTGGTTTGCCAAAGCGTAAGGTAACACTGGTACCACATGAAAATGGGAGACTGAACCCACTGGACAAGGAGCTGTTCCCCCATCACCAAGCTGGGTGGGTTTAATGTTCAAAGAAACACAGAAGAAAGCCAAAGCCATTCTTCAAGCTGCTCCTTACACATCTCCTGCTAATTGCCAGCAATCAGAGCATACCAGCGTTTCCCAGAGCTCCCTCCTATCACTTCCAGGATCACATGCGCATGAAACCCACTTAAAAAAAAAAAAAAGTATTTTGAGCATGGAAACCCCTTGCAGCAAAGATCTGTTTTTGTTCCAAACTGTTACGAAACGTCAGTGTTTTCCCTTGCCTGCCAAAGAGCCTGCCTTTGATGCGATGGGAGGCATTTCAGGAGCAAAAAAAGGAAGGGGCTGCAGCAGCCGTGGGGTGTGGGGACCCTGGGGGAGGGAGGGCCAAAGAAGTTATTTTCATCCTTCCCGACCGCAGAGGCTGCAGATCGTCAGCGCAGCGTCTGCAGAGGGACCTGAGCTCCCTGAACATCGCCGCGGGGTGATGACAGGCAGGCTGCTGGTGGCTGCGCAGGTGCCCTCCCCATGGGTGGCAGGACCTGCTCTGTTCATCCCGCGGGGGCCCTGGCCCGAGGTGCCAGCCCTGGCAGCAGGGCAGGGCTGGCAGAGACAGTGCAGAGCTGCTTGGGAGGTTTCCAACCAAATTGTCCTGCTGCTGCTCTGGAAGGGTGACATCTAATAGATATTTTGCAGGACTGACAGTTGTTGCCATTAATTTTCACTGGAAGAAGGTTCCTTATATGCAGGAGGAGATGCGTGCTCCTCAGCAGAGAGCTTTAGCTGTGCCAGACTAGACAGTAGCTGGAAGGGTTAAGGGGTTAGGACATGAGTCTGGGATGCTAGAAACTACTTCAAGCCTCCACTCTGCTAAATTGCTATCTCCTCTCCCCAGCAAGTTATTTGGCTACTGCACAACAGGCAAACCTTGGGTCAAGCCCAGTTTTCACTCCCTGTCCTCCTCTGAAAAGCCTTCCTACTGTTTGGGATGAGACAACTTCTTCAAAATCTTAAACAAAGTTTTCCTGGCCTGGGATAAGAACTGCCGACCAGCTGCGGGCGAGAGGATTTCAGGCACATCGGTGCTCGGCGCTGCTCCATAGCAGAGGGTTTGTCAGCCTTGCGGCTCAGCACATTTGTGCCGGAAAACAGCATTTCCAGGTCAAGAGCAAAGGCGGGAAAGAGGCAGGTTTTCCAGACAGCCCAGGCAGATAGGACAGTCCCCAGGGTTCCTGGCTGGAGGACACTACCCCAGCAGCAGTCTGTAAGGGCACCAGCCCACTCCTTCCCCTCTCCAGCAGCCCCTGCCGCAGTGGGCAGTGGTGACGGGCAAGGCAGGGCAGGTCTGCCCCCCTCCACCACAGCCAGGCTGGCTTCAGCACGGATCCAATATCTACAGCGAGACCCATTTCCCCCAGTTAAGGGCAGCGTTGCACACAGAAGGCTATCAGAAGTTACAGAGGGGCAAAAAACTCCAGTGACTCCCTGCTCCACTCAGCATCAGCATCCCCAAGTCTGCCTTCCCACCCCTCTTTGCCCTGCATGGTGGGGCCGGGGCAGCCCGTGGTGGGCTCAGCCCCCTTCCCCGCACGTTCCTGGGCTATAAACAGGCAGTGGCCCCGGGCAGCTGAGTTTCCAGCGGAAGGAATGGCTGCAATGCGGGGGAGAGCTCGGCACTTGCCTGGCGTGCTAACAGCTGGCCCGATCTGTGTTTCGCACCCACTCCGCACCCCCTTCCACCGGGCTACGTGCACGGGGCAGGCGGGATTCCTCCTGCCAGCTCGCAGGCAGCAGGTCAGGAATGATCCGGGCTCCCTCCCACCAAGCCCGTGGCCTCCCCATTCCTGTGGGCAAGCTGGAGCCAAGTTTATCCCTGACACATCTCCACCGGCTTTGCTGGATTTAGACCCCAGATAACTTTGGTGCAGGACCTAAATTCTGGTGGCACAAAAGGTCAGGGAAGAGTCACTAATGAGGAAAAGCTGTGTGTGAGCACAGCCCTGCTAGAGCAAAGGCTCGTGGCACAGATCACCTCCCAAATCATGCACACATGCACTTCTCCATTAGCACAACCTGAAACAACTCCGCGAACAGCCCACAGGCCCAATTCCCCAGGTTAGGCGCTGGTGTAGAGCTGAGCCCCACACCGGCTGCTGCCCAGCCTGCTGGGGAAGGCAGTAGGCTTGGCTGGAGCATGGAAAGTGATGAAGAAGCCAGTGGATCATAGGGCAAGCCAGGAGCTGAGTGGAGCTCCAGGTGAAGAAAGGGGCTGCCAGAGAGCAGGCAGAGGCTGGGAACAGGGCATAAAGCTCCTACCCACTGCTGGACTCAGTGCCACCCCTTGCACTAGGGAAGGGAACCTGGTGAGCCCCCCAACACCTTCCCTCCATGAGCTACAGCCCTCAGAGGGATCAGTGGCTCCGGGTGATGAGCAGGAGGGGCTGGGGGAGGTTTACATTAGCAAAGAGCCATCCAGGTGCCAGCAGCAGTTCAGTACAAACACTCAAAGCAAAGCAGGCAAGTGCTGCTGCCGCTACCATAGAAGGCATCAGCAAGGGGGTTAAAACAGCAGAGCAGCTATCCCCTGGCAGGGCCAGCCCGTGGAGCAGCCACACCATGCCTGGACCCATCTCCACGATGCTCCAGGATGTTTTCAGCAGTGTGCTGGGCACCCCCTGCCCTTCCCTGTGGTGAGGTCCCAGGTTTGCTTTTTGGGGTGGGCTGGGATGCAAACAGGGTAGCCTCCCATCAGCTCACACAGCAAAATAACGGGGAAGCCGAGACGCTCTGTTCTCCCCTCTCCCCATCTGTGAGGTCCTCTGGGACCCTGAAGGACAGCTCTGGCATCGTGTGTCATTTGACAACACTCCCCCTCCTGCAACAGCACCCTCCTTCAGAGCCAGCAAAGCCACCCAGCAGCCATGGGGGAAGGCTGCCCCTGTCACCAACCCTGTCCCCTCCTGGGCTGCTGGGCACTGACACTGCTCTCTGACCACTGCAGCCCAAGAGTCAAACTCCTCATACCGCGTTTCCACTGCGGAAACACCACCCCATCCTTTTACATCAGGAGGGGGAACCCTTGACCCTTGCTCGGGTCTTTCTGGTGCTGACCCAGAGCTGCAGACACAGCACTACCCAAATCACCCTGGGACTTCAGTGTGGTCCCAGCCTGCAGAGCTGGAGCGATGCCCCTGGCCCCCCTGTTATCATTTTTGGCTGGTGCTGCTGCAGCACCTCTGAGGACCAGTCAAGGGCCAGGACCTTGTGCTCCACCATGTCAGCACCTGCTCTTCCTCTGCAGCCCTAGGGCCACCATTCTGCAGCAGCAAGCAGCAATCCCCCTGAAAACCTCCCTCTGCTCCCACCCAGGGACCTGCCAGCCCCAGCAGAAAGCCAGGACCTTCTCTGCAAAGTTGGCCTGAAGCCCTGGCAGGTTTATTCATATCCCAGATCAAAGCCTAACAGCTACATGAGCCCGATGCCACAAACTGCAGGCAGGAATCGCACACGTGTGGGAAGGCAGCCGCTTCCCAGCAGGGTGGGGATCAGACCCTCCATGGCTTTATGAGACCACCAGCATCTTTCCCCAGCTGGGGAAACTCTCTGGATCCCATCAGCTCCATCTGGAAACACCAGTCACCTCCCTTTCGACGACCATAACTTCCCCTAACAAGTGCTTACATGCCGCAGGCTTGCTTAACAAGCCGCTGGCTTTTCACCCATCTGACCAGCCAAAGGGAAACTGGTACCAGTTTGTGTCCCAACTGGCTGGGGGAGGTGGGGGGTGGGCAAAGGCACCCTGGGGGCAGGGTCCTACATCGATCCAGTGAGCTGCACCCGTTCGGTTGGGGAGGGTTGCGCGACCCCCAGCTCCCCGGGACCGGGACGGGCGGGGAGAGGGGGATGCCCATCCCGGTCCCGTCCCGTCCCATCCCACCCCGTCCCCCCTTACCGCTGAGCCGGTCCATGGTCCCGGAGCCGCGGGCAGCACCGGCCGCCCCGGCAGGCGCGGGCGGGCGAGTGTCACCGGTAGCAGCCGCCCGGCGGGGCCGGGTCTGGGCTTCGGAGCCGGCCAATGGCTTCATCCGCTCCTCCCTCGGTGCACGGCAGCGCCCAGCACCGGTACGGCCCGGCACGGCACCGAGAGAACTCCTAGAGGTGTCCCCGCCGCTAGCACGGGTGGAAAGTTTGTCCCCATCGCTGGTGACACCCCTCTGCAGCACCCACCTCCCTCCACCCACCCACCCTTGCACGGCCGAGGGTGTCCCGGGGTTCCCCCCCACCCCGTGCATCTCCCCCAGGTGCTGACCCACACCGAGCATGCCCAGCAGCGGCAGCACCCAGACATTCCCCCCCGTGAAGGGTGGGGGTCCAGAGTGGGGCACCTCCACCTGCCTGCTGCCTGCCCACTGGGGGTTTTTGGTGTGGACAACTTCAATTTGGGCAAAGATCCAGAACTAATTCCTCCACCCAAACGCACACCCAGTGAGCAAGCACAGCTCCCCCTTACCACCTCACTCCCTGTTTCACCCGTGCTGTCCCTGTTCCCAGACCCCAAACCCCTTCAGTATCTGCTCCCTCCTGGTGTCCCTCATGTGCCCAGCCTCTGCCTGGCCGTGGTGCTCATGCCACCATCACTGTTCCTCCCCAGCAAAGACCTCAGGGCAGACCTGGGCTTGGGAGACTTGTGGGGTGTGCAAGGGAGTGTCCCATGCATGGAGGGCGCATGGCAGCAGGGACAGTGACACCCAGACTACCCAGAACAATTTCTCCCAGCCTCAGGACTGAGGCTGAGCCCTCTTCTGGGGACAGCAGGCTGTGACAGAAATGTGATTTGGTTTCACACGTACCCAATTATCACTTGGGAAAGGAATAATTGAAATATTATACATGCATTAGCAACTGGCCTCCAGGGCTTCCCCATTTGGGGCACTCTTAGCCCAGGGCAGAGAGGAGACAGTGACCTCCCCGCCTGCACCTCCCTGTGCCCCCAGCTGGGAGCCAGCCCTGCTCTGCTCTCCCCAGGCAGCTCCTGCCCAGACGCTGCTCCCTGCCTGGCCCATGTTTGCTGGTCCCTCCCTTCTGGAGCGAACCCCATTTTCTCTCATAACACAGGGTCACATCTGGGGCTGTGGTCGAGGCACAGGGTGCTCACAGGCCAAAGCCGCCAACGCTGCTGCCCGCCGGGCTCCGGCTGCTTTGTGGCTGGGACTTGTGAAGCAGCCAAATGAGAGCAGGCTCAGGCTGTGGCAGCTCCCAGGCAGGTGCCAAAGCTGCTCACCAGGGTGCAGATGGGTGCTCTCTGCACACCCTGGGGCAATGGGAGCCCACCAGGGTCCCACAGGGTGTCTGCTGCCCCTGAATGGCATGGGCTGGAGAGGCTTCCTTGGCTCTGAGAGAGAGCACTGAGCCCTGCCTCAGTTTCCCCATCTTTGCCATCCAGGTGGTTGCAGGGAACAGATAGTTACTGCCCATAAAATGCTTTGAAAATGAAAAGACTCCTGCTGTTGTGTTATTAACACATTATTAATCCTCCAGGCTTTATCACTGAAACTGCTGCTGGAGATGGAAGTTTCTTGCAGCCACAAATGGTTGAGCTTGATTTAGGGAGCCGTAGTTTATATGAGTGAAATCATTATAAATACAATTGGTTCATTTACTGCTGTACTAAAGCAGACAGGAGCAATCACTGGTGCAATATTGCCATCTCCACCTCAGGCCCCAGACTCTTCCACGCCAGCATAAAGCTGCCAGAGCTGGGGCTGCTGCTGACGGGACACCTCCTGCCCGAACACCCTGCACCCTGGCAAAGCCATGCAAGGGGCCCTGCACATCTCCTGCCTCACACAGGAACACACTGATGGCTTTTTTGGGCAACAAGCTGGGTGGCCTTGGCACCCAACAGTGGTGGTGCTGAAGGCAGGGAGGGCACTCGATCCACCTGATGGGAGACAGAAGGACAGGAGGGTTTCAAAGAGGACCAGAACAGGCAGAAGCCAAGCTGGCCCGTGGCACAGCGGAGACCCTCTCTGTCCCCTCGAAGGAACCCTGCTGACCCAGCTCTTGCAGAGATGCCCCATGGCTTGCTGGCCTGTTTGGGACCGCTCAGTCCTGTGGTGTGCCTGAAAATTGTGCCAGACAAGCAACTAGAAAACCAGAGTATCACAGACACCAGGAAAGATGTTAGTTTTAAGAAAAAATAAGCAAAAGCAAAAAAAAAAATCCCAGTAGTTTGCAGTGAAGTGAATGCTGAATGGCCCTGGTAATGGCCTTCATCCCTGGAGGCTTGCAGAGGGATTTGTCTGGGACTCAGGCATACACAATGGGGCAATTCAGGAAAAACCCCAGGAAAAAGTCCAGCGGTTAGTGGGACTGGCATCCCCAGCTCCTGGCTGGACTGCTCCCACCGCTGCTCACATGGATGCCAAGATGCACGGTGGCCCTGGGCAGCATTGCAGCTCGTCCGCTCTTGGGCTTTTCCAGCCCTGGACAAACCTGAAGAGCAGCAAGAAACTGCACAAGGGAGGAACTGGCTTTGGCCGTTTCATTTAAGAAGGGCTTGGTTTTAGGATGGCCTGGAAAGCTGCTGTTCCGGCACTTTGGGAGGAAAAACTGGCTCTGTAGCAATATGGGGTTTGCAGGGGAAGCCAACAGCTCAGGACACATTGGGGCTCAGGCTTGCGCCTTGACCCGTGGGGCTGCACACATCCCTGTGGGGCCCTCACTGCTTCTCCTCCATGTCCCCTGCCCCAAGCTCTGTATTTCGATCCTGAGGGTGAGGCGGGAGGTGCCCCCAGTGCATGGCCATGTTAAAGGCAGAAAGGGCATTAAGGAGCTCATGGCGAGATCCCACTTTCCTGCAATTGTACCCAGGGCCTTTTCCAACCCATAAGTAAATACACAGGCCAGCTGAGCAGAGGGGGGTGGGACACCCCCATCCCACGGCCCTGCTCTCCCCCAGCCCTGGGTGCCATGGCTGCAGCAGGGAAATCCTCCCCCCTGCCCCCCCCCCCCATGTCCCCATGGAACAGCAGTGACAGACGCCAAGTGCTTCGGGGTCCGCGTGGCTTGAGTCCCTGGGAGAACCCAAGGATCGATGCAGAAACAGGGTTGAAAAAGAACAGGAAACAAAGAGCATAAAATGATCTGCGAGACTCCAATTCACTCTCAGGGGTACAGAGGGCGCCTCTGCCACGTACACCGCTGAGAATCATACAGAGCTGCCATATAGAGATCTTTCTATGTATATATTTATAGGTATGTATATATTTATAGTGCACTGCATTTAAAACAGACGAGCCTGCTTCTTCAGCTCATTCCTCTTCCACAGGGCCAGGCGGTCGAACTCGGCGATGGTCATGCCGAAGATCTGGTAGAACTCCTCCTGGGAGAGGTGGCGCTGGGGAGAGAGGGGACGCTGGGCCAGGGCTGGGGACCGCGGCCACCACCCGTGGCCAACAGCCACCGTTCAGGCTGTATGGCTGCATCAGGGCGGGAGGGCACAGGAGGGGGTCTGATGGCATCTCCTGCCCAGCTGGGGGCAATGGGGTACTACAACCCCCACCAGTGCTCACTTGGGAGAGGAGGAGCACCCGGCTCCCTCCTGCTCCTGCAAAAACCACTCAAGCTGTGGGCGTGGGGAACAGCTCTGCCCAGCCAGCGGAGCAGCAGGACCACCCTGACAGTGTGCTGGCACACATGTGCTCCCAGGAACCTGTGGAGATGCTCCTCACATGTCCACGATCCCCTTGCAGCCCCACAGTGCGTGCTGGGGCTAACGGGACACCCCACAGGATTGAGTCCTTCTGAGCCCCAAGGAGATTGTTGCCAGTGGAAAAGGCTCTCCTCACCTCTAACCGAGTCCTGTCCACATCTTTGGGCAGCTGGTTCCTCCCCCTCGTCTTCACCAGGAGCAGCTCATAGGGGTATATCTGCACGGGGACAGGAAGAGCATGGGGTAGCTCCGGAGCCAGGACAGTTGGGGCACACCTGGGAATGAGGCCGTGGGGGCCAACAGGGCAAAGCCTCCTCCTGCCGTGTTTAGCAGGGTTTGGGTAGCACAGCTGTCTCCAGGGCTTGGACGGGACAAGGCAGAGGGGGGCTTTGCTCTCAGGGTGACCCTAATCCACCTTGAATCTTGGTGGCTCTGGAATAGCCTTCCTCACTCTGCGAAACCAGGAGCGACTCAGGGAGGAGTGTGAGTAGGGAACCACCAGCACAACCACCCTTCTCTGTTCCTCACCCAGCAGACACTCCTCGGCCAAGTGCTTGGGACCCTGGTAGGACGGGAAGGACTCTGGTCTGAGCCCCAACAGTCCTGGGACGGGGCTATCAGGTGGGGAATGGAGGGGGACTAAGGTAGGCCATTACGGGCAGGGGGCAAAGCTTCCTCCTGAAGGGCCTGGGGACACATGGACATGTCTCTGGGACTCCCTCTGGGTGGTACTCACACCTCTGGCTGGCAGCCACTCCTTGGAGCAGGAACATCTTACCTTGTACTCTGTGGGGAGAAAAGACAAGAGAGACATGAGCCCCGCTGACCCCTCTGCTGCCAGGATCCCTCCCCCCGGGGCTGCGGGGACCCCTGCCTGTCTCCACCTTCTCCCTCCAGCCTGGACTTCCATTTTCCAGAGCTGCCTGTGGTGGGGTAGGCAGCCCCACGGCATCTGGCTCCGTGCCTGCAGGGTCCCCTGCCCACGATGCCCCCCAGCACCTTACCTCGCATCCCCCAGTTGACGGCATTCGTGCTGTCGTAGTGGAAAAGCTCGGCACTGGGAGGCTGTGGGAGGGATACAGGGAGGAGTAAAGAGGGGGGTCCCCTCCAGATGCTCAGCATGGCACCTCCCACGTCCCCAGGGGAAAAGGCACTCACCCACCCCAAAGCAGGACCCACTCCCCAAACCTGGTGGTGGGGAAACTGAGGCACAACGAGGTGAAGTGACAAGCTCAGGTCACACAGAGGCAGGACCAGGTCTCCTGACCCCCAGCAATCACTGCCCCAGGGTATAAAGCAAAGCTCTCATGCTGGGAAGCAACACCAGCGTCCCTCTGAAACGTGCCCTGCAGGACATTCAGGGCAGGCAGTGCCTGGACAGGGCAGTTTGGTCCCCAGTAAGGGTCATTTTAGATTGGCACACACCAGCAGTGACAGCAAGGACGCAGAGAAGGGGGAGCAGGTCATGAAAGGGGATCACAGAGGGCTTTGAGGAGCCTGGGGAGCATGATGAAGGGTGCAAAGATGCCTGGCAGCAGCAGGATGCAGGCAGGAGGCACTTACCCTGTGCAGCCCGTTCCTTCTGTAGGCAGGAAGGGAAGCTGACTTAGAAATGAGGGGATCTGCAAAGAAGCCACCAAGGTGTGTTAAGGGGAAATGCAGGGTTGAGCCCTACACCCTGGGTGAGCACCCACTGGGCCACCCTACCGCTGTGCTCCCACGTCGCTACCCAGCTCCACATTCACCCATCTCTGTCTCCTTCCAGCTCCAGCTCATTTCCAGCCTGGCTTCCTCCCATGCTGATATTCCTCTCCCCAGAATCCCTGTTCCATGGAGCCCTCCTGCCTCACCCTTCAGCAGAACACAATCTCCTCTCTGTTTCTCTGACTCATCCTCTCCCAGCACTGCCACCAGCTCTGCCCTAGCCCAGCCTTTCACGGGCTCCTTCTTCTCTCCCCTTCTTCCCTCCCTGGCCCCAGCATCTCCTCTGGCTCTGGACCCCACAGCCATGGGGGACCAGCCGCAGAAGGCTTGCAGGCTCACACACTCACCACTGTCGGCCAGGTAGTGCGTCCGGGGAGCTGCAAGGAGAGCAGAGCTGGGCGTCAGGCAGGACCGAGCGCCCCACGCCATGCAGAGCTGCCCAGCTGCCGGCCCCATAGCTCCTCCTCGGGGCTCCCAGGAGCCCAGTGGGGCTGAGAGGCTCCCTGAGCATCTCCGAACAGCCCCAGCTCCACAAGGGCAGATGTGCCATGAGGAAGGAGAGCATGGAATGGGCAGGGGCATCTGTGCTGCCAAGCTCCCCAACACCCCCAGCCCCCCCTGCAACCCCCAGGGGCTGGGTGCCTGGAGTGCTGTGCAGTGAGAGCAGCACAAGCAAGAAAAGCAACCCTGGGGCCAGCCAGCAGGTCTGGGGGGCCAGGCGGTCCCAGATGTGCCATTAGTGAGGAGGTACACAGGCAGCGAGCCCAAAACAGGCCAGAGCAAACCCAGCGTGGCTGTGCTGTGAGGTTCTCGAGGGCCCCTTCAACCCCCCCATGAGGCATTTCACCAGCCCGCTGGGTGATGCCCCATCCCAGCCGGGGTGCAGGGAACAGATGGAACCCTCCAGAGAGGAAAAGAGCCTCCCAAGTCCCAACTCTGGTGCCCAGCACCTCTCCCACCACACCTTCCCAGTCTCCTGTTCTCCCCTCTCCACCCCAGCAAACTTCCCATGGGGGCTGGGGCTGTGTCGGGTGGGATGGACAGACAAGACAGACAGGGTCATCCTTACAGCCATTGAGGGAGCCCTCGTAGCCAACCGTGTGCAGGGCTTCTCTGCTGCTGGCCGAGCTGCGAGGGGGTGTCCAGGGGTCTGCATAGGAGTTGGACCGAGCCTTCATCTCCTCCCTCAGAATCAGCCTGCCAATGCCACTCTGGATCTGGAGTGGGGGGGAAGCCACTTTGCACCCCTCCTTTCCCTGCCCGGCCCTCCCTGATCGCTGGCACATTGCAGCAGGGCACAGCACCTCCCAGCACGGGCTCAGCATCTCCTGCTCCCCCATCCCTGGGGATAAGGTGCTGGGGTGGGGTGCCTCAGCAAGGGGGTGTGCCTCCTTCAGACCCCATGCTGGGGGTGGCCAAGGGGGCAGAGATGGCAGAGGGCAGCAGGGACGGTGGTGGCCCCTTCTTGGGTGGTGGAGCTGGGCTAGGCCTCCTCCCCACGCCAGCCGCCACGGGGCAGCTTGCTGCTGGCTCTCCCCTGCCAGGCTGCAGGCAGGGAGATCACTCACCTTGTGCATGCCCCGGTCGTACCCATCCTCCTCGCCACCTGATGAGAACCTCCGGGCCCGGGGGGCTGCAAGGAGACACGTGGGGGAGTCAGATGGGGATGAAGGTGGAGGCAGGTAAAGGAAGAGACAGTCCCCAGTTGCATGGGGACTGCTGAGTCCCAAGGGCTGCTAGGATTTTGGGGTCACTTTGGCAGGTATCTTGACCCAACCCCACCTTCAGGTCCAGGGGGGTCCCTCCCAGAGAATGGCTGGGTTTGGGGGCAGGAATGGGTTTCCCTTTCCCCCAGACCAATTCAGGGCTGTTACCTTTGGGGGAGCCTTGGAAGGACCAGTACTCTGACTCGGAGTGGTAGTACGGGTCGGGGGAGTAGGCAGGGCTGTACTTGGACGACTGTGCGATGTCTTCGCTGGTTTTGCTTTTCGTGGCTGCAGGGAGGTTGTCTGCAAAAGGAGCAGGCAGAGGACCCTGAGTCCCGCTGGCAGGACTTGCAAAGATCCACCGGGAACGAAGGCAAATCCTCTTCCCTCCCCTCTCCCCAGTGGCCGCCAGCAATTTACATCTGGGACAGCAGGGAGCAGAGCTGGGAATAATCCATTTTCAGACTGCTGACACCTCCTGGAGACAAAGGTGCAGAGGCAGATGGCGGGGACAGTGACAAGCAGGGGGGCTGTTGCTGATGTGGCTGGGATGGGACCCCAGTGGCTCATAGCCCACAGCACCACAAGCAGCTCTGGCTTCTGCATATTGCTCACCCCAGCCCCAGTGCCACCAACCTCCCTGTGCCCCTGTGCCCCAGGCTGTCCCATCACCCGGAGGGCTGCAACAGCACAGGCGGGACGGGATGGAGGAGGGCTCAGTCCTGGCAGGGAAAGGGCTCTCAGTGGGCTGCTGCCAGGGGAAGGCGGCAGCGGGCTGTGCGGGGTGGGAGCAGAGGGGTGACTCCGGCAGCTCCGGCAGGGGCTTGGGCCCCCATGGCAGGGCCACATACAGAGCTGTGCTCGGGCTGGGGACTGGGCACACGTGCCAAACCCAAGGGTGAGCCCTGCTCCTTTCCCCTAGAGGCCGGGAGACTCGCAGGGGCAGGAGTGCCAAGGACAGGCGGTGCGGCAGAGCCACCCCACCACCCCAAGCGGGTGGAGGGGACCCTGCCAGCCGCAGCTACTTACAGCAGTGGGTGCAGGCAGCAGCAGGGCGGTGGGAGATGGGCAGGCAGGAAGGGAGAGCCCGGGGAGAGAGAGGAGACACAGTTACTGCTCAGGGGGAGCTGCTGCCCCTCTACACGCAGAAGCAAGCAGGGACAGTGCAAGCCAGCCCTGCTGAGAGACACCAAACCCCCCTGTGCCTCCTCCCCACGCCTCAACACCCCCCAGGCCCACTTCACCCCGGAGCATCCATCCAGGATGGCCTGTGATTCTTTTCCAGGGCTCCATGTGAAACTGCAAATTACCTTCTTCATCCCTTTCCCAAGGCTGCTCTGGCTCCTGGCATCAGCGAGCAATGGCCACCCTCGTCCCCTCTGCCACCCCTCCATGGCCTCGCTCCCCCTCCCACAGCTATCCCTGTCCCCTGCAACGCTGACAGCCTTCGCCCCCATTCCTCACAGCAGGGATTTGGTTCAAAGCTGTCTTTTACTTGCACTGAACCCTGTGCTCTGCTGCCTGGAGGCCAAGCAGGAGCATCAGTCCACCGAAACCCAGCGCCCCAGCATCTCAGCTTGACGTCTGCTCCCATCTCCTGCCCTGTCCCTAAACGCAACTCAGCCAGACCAAGCCCCGCGCTGGCACCCTGCCCCGCTCCCCCCGCAGAGCAGAGCCTGGTGTGCAGCAGGCAGACCATACCGTGTCGCTTATAGATGGGGGGTTTCCGATAGATGTTGCTCTCGCCAGCAGCTGGTGGCAGAAGAAAGGAAGGAAGGGAAGAAAGAAGGAAGGGGAGGTCAGTGTGGGCGTGCTGAGAATGGGCAGGACAGAGGTCCCGCGGGAGATGCTATCCCCACGCCACGTATCCATCACACAACTGCCTCCAGGTCCACGCATCCCCCCGGAGTGTGGTGCCAGGCCAGGGCCAGGCAGGCTCCCTGAGGGGCAGCAGGAGCGCAGCCCCGGGGCAGCGGTGAGCACACAGGACATGCAGTGAGCGCCCCAGCGTCAGCATGCACCGCGGGGCGGTGGGCGCTGCCAGCCCCGGGAGGGAGCAGCACAGCCAGGGACCACCGGCCACCCCTGCCAGCCGGCAGCAATGCACCACAGCTCACGCTGGTACGGTTTCTTGGGGGTGCCAGCGCCTGGAAGAACCACCTGCAATCTACCTGGGGGCGAAACAACATCAGCCAAAGCCTCTTTCCACAGCAGGGAGAGAAAAGAGCGAGCTGGGAGGGAAAGCGAGCTGGAGCCTGGCGCTGAGAGCTATGGCCCCCGCGCAGGGGCCAGGCAGCAGAGCTGGCGGAGCAGGGAGGGGGCCATCCATAAAACACTGACCGTCAGCGGGAGGGCAGGGCAGGGCAGGGCAGGCAGCGGGGCCAAACCCTGGCAAGGATGGGACTGAAGCAGGGGACCACGGTGGGGAGCCTCTGGGTGTCCTCACGGTGCCGTCCCAGGGCATCAGCTGTGTATCGTGGAGGGTTCCAGGTTTTGGAGGAGGACAAGGGCAGCGGAAGATGCCTGCAGCTGAGCAGGGTGGTCTGGGGCTCTGCCCCCCCTGCACGTGCTGAAGGATGGATGGGCAGCTCTGCCTGCTTCCCTCCCCACTCTCCCCTTCTGCCCGCTCCGTCCCCATCCCCATGGGCTCTGTGTGGCTGGGAGTGGGTGGTGGCCCTTACCTGGTGGCCCCCTGCAATCCCTGCAGAAGGGGAGCAGGCATCTGGCAAGCCCAGAAGACTCTGGGGGGAGGGAGCGGCGGGCCCTAGGGGGAGGTATAAAATAGTCATCTGTAGCGAATGGGTGCGGAAAGGCCTCCGGCAGACACGCTTCGGCTTGTGATCCTGGGGGGGAGGCAGGGGAGGGGGCAGGCTCTCCACAGGGGACTCGTCTTCGTGTGGGAGGTGGAGGAAGGTCAGGGAAGAGGAAGAAGAGGGATGTTGCAAGGATCAAGCAGACTCCGGGTGGCTCTGGGATGTCCGCGTGGTGATGGGGAGGAAGGAGGGTTCAAGCTGCAGGTCCTGTTTATGGATGGCCTCTACCAGGGGTAGATCCTGCTGCCAGCTGGCTCTAGGCAGGCGGTGGAGCTACGCATGCGACACAGGGGGAACGGCACATGCGGGCATGCCACGGACACGGCGCTTCCCCAGGGACGGGGGCACTCCAGAGCCTACCTGGGATGTGGAAATGCTTGGGTGCTTGGTATGAGGTTGGAGTGGAGGACCTCACATCTAACTGGCTATAGTAGGGGGAGCTGCGCCCGCTCTCGGTGCCTACACGGTGCCGAGCAGAAGCAGCCATAAGTGACCGAGAGAGAGAACAAGAGGCAAAAGAAAACAGGTGTTAAATGCAGCAGTGTTAGAAGAGCGGGGGGCGACCCATGACGTGCGCCAGGCTGTGGTCCAGGATGGGGCGTGATGGAGCAGGGGGAGATTTCCTGCATCTCTGGAGAAAGGCGGGATGCAGAGGAAAGCCCGTGTGCGGGTGCTGTTACAGGGCAGTAGGCTGCCCTGCCGCTGGTGAGGGGAAGCCGAGCGTGCTGCAGAGGCAAATGGTGATGGGCCCTTGGCGGTGCAGCGTGCGGGTAGCTCGGGGAATGCGGGACCTCTGGAATTACTGACCTTGGATTTTCCCCAGTTGTTCCTCCCCGGCTCCGAAGGACAGGATACACGGCACTGACACACTCTGCTTCCCCCCAGATACGCTCCGGGGTGTGCACACACATGTGTGTGTAAGGACCCCCCCTGCAGCACTGGCTGGGCACAAGCACTCTCGTGCACACCCGTCCCAGAGCTACCAAGCCAGCTGAGGGCTCTTCACTGGACCTGGGGGTCCCTCTCTTCCCACCCCCTTCTCCATGAGCTCAGGTCTGAAGCAGGACAAAGTCCCCTCGGCCTCTCCTTGCTACTTGCAAGAGAAGAGTTATGGGAACCAGAGGATGCACGCAGCAGAGCTGGTCACTGCCCCACAGCTCCTGTTACTGTCAGCCCCCCACAGACCCCCCCAGGCCTCCTGCTTGCTTGCCAGAGGAGAGACCATTGAAGTCCCCTGGGAGAAGCAGGGAACAGTTTGGTGATCCCCTCTCCACTTGGGGGTCTGAGCTTAGCCCAGCTGGGGGTGGCAGCTGAAATCCTCACCTGAGCGGTAAAAATGGTGGGGGGACCTCGGGATGGTGGGGGACATGCCCTGGCGGCTGTAGGTGGGGGAGTCGATGTAGCCAGGGCTGGAAGCTCGCCTCTGCCGCGTGTCAAAGCTCTCGTAGATGTCCTGGGGACGGGGAAAGGCATGGAGAGAAGCAGCGTTAGAGCTGGAGGGATGAGGCAGATCAGTGCGGGGAGGTGTCCCACGGAGGGGGATCCCCAAGCTTGTGGCAGCTCGGGAGGGTGCATGCTCTGCAGTGTGACATGCCAGGCAGCGTGCGTGTCCTCTGTGGCTGGAGGGGGTCCCCAGGCTGCTCTGCCTCCCCACTGCCAAAGTGCAGGCAGCAAAGCCCAGGGTTTGGGACCAGGTGACAGTGTCTGGCCCAGAGGCTTTCAACCCCTTGCCTGGAGATCGTCCCCTTCCCCTGAGCTTGCTCCCAATTATTGGCGTCCCCCTCCGCAGGGCAGAAGCTGCACCCTGGGTCCATTCTGCCATGGAAGGTTTGAACACTGCTCTCCTCGGGGCCTGAAGGACAGGGCCCTCCTGGACAGGCCCCCCCATCTCCCCCCACCTCAGGGCAGCACCCAGGTGGGGGGACATTCAGCAGAGCCCCAAAGGTCAGAGAGATGCCCTGAGGCTGCAGCAGGTGACAGACAACCCCCCCCTGGTGCCCACGGGGGCATTACCTGCGAGTACGGGGAGAGGGTCCCCAGGGACTGGAGGCGGCAGGAGGCAAAAAGGGGGGAGAGAGAGAGAGACAGCACACAGTTAGGGGGAACAGTGACAGACAGGGCCCTGCACTGGCTCCATTCCCTGTGTTACAGCCTGATCACGGCTGCCAGGCAGCGAGGGCGGCTGCTGGCATGGCCAGAGCTGAACTCTGGCAGAACGCTGGGCTGGGAGCCGCTGGCCAGGAGGGGAGCTGGTGTCAGGATGGCACCTCCTGCATCGGCAGCCTGCACCCCTTCTCGAAGGCCTTGGTGGAGCGGTTGTAAGGGGGGAAGGCGGCTGCTGGCCCCGCTGTGCTCCACAGCAGGCCATGGCCACGCTGCGCTCCACAGCAGGCCATGGCCACGCTGCCGGCACCTTCACTGGCTGGGCCGGAGGAAACCAAACTTGTGACAAGCCTTGGGACTGGAGATGTAAGAGATGCTGCTGCTGGCCATTACAAAGTCCTCTTCCAGGACCACCTCAGGTCCCCCATCTCTGTGTGAGCTGCTCGGGACCTCTTCTTCCTTGGACTTTCTGAAATCATCCAGCAGCTCCATCCTGCCTGGGGGAACGGGGCAGGGCAGTTCTGTCCCATGTGCTGCTTGGGCATCATCTCATCACACGCTTGCCCTGACCAAGCCTCCCTTCCCCTTGGCTGTGGGGCCAGCACCCAACAGGGGCAGCCCTGCTGTGCTCCAGAGACTCCGTGCTGGGGCTGGGTGGCCAGGAGGATTGCCTGCCAGGGGTCAGGCTTTGGGCTGAGCCCGCCGACCCTCTGCCCCCCCACCCCAGAGGCTGTGAGGGGTGAGCTCCCCACCACATCACTCCCGAGGGCGACGTCTCCTCCTGCGCAGCGCTGCTTGTCCCTGCACGCCGGGTCTGCGGCACAGTGTGGGCAGGGCGCCGCCATCGGCTGATAAGGTCACTGGTTTCTTTCTTACTTTACAGCAACAGCACCACGATTTCCCTTCCAGCTCAGGCCCTCTTCCCAGTGATGGGGAGCCTCTCGGAGAGGTCTTACCCCCACTCCTGCCTCCCTACAGTATTCCTGCTGGAGTGAGCAAGCCCACATGCAGTTTTCCCCATTGCCCCAAACTGGGGTCTGGCTCCCTGCGCAGCTCAGCATTGGGCATATCGAGACTCCAGTACCTCCCCATAGCTATATCTCTCCAGCGTCTCATCCGATGTATATCTGTGATAGGGCTCGTAGGAAATGAGGTCAGGACGCTGCACTTCATAGATGGCTTTAATCTTGGGAAGAGCTGCCAGGTCTTTGTAATTAAGGATCTCATTATCCACTTTAGCCTAGGGAGAGGGAGAAAGAGAGAGACGGAAAGGAAGAGGAGAGAAGGAAGGGGAGGCTGGAGCACACAGCGTGGAGCTAGCACAGAGCAGACACAGCCCACCGTCACCCCAGCAGCGGGAACAGGTAAGAGGAGATGCCCGAGAGGCAGCAGCAGGAAGAGGCAGAGGAGCTGGGAGCACAGGACCGTGCCTCTCCGAGCACTCCTGGTCTGTGCCAATGGCACTGGCAGCATGGCTTGCCGCTGAGGCGAGGGGCATGGCTTGTCCATGCTGTCCCCAAACACTGGGCTTGTCCCCAGGGATGCCTCACACTGCAGAGCAGCACTGTGGCTCCCTCCCCTGGGGCCAGAGCATCTGTCCTGCCCCGCGCAGGCGAGAGGCTGAGCTATACTTACGCAGATGACACGGTTTGGGGAGCCGATGCTGGAACCAGGGGGCGAGATAGAGGTTTCTGATGTCCTTCTGTGCTGTGGAGGCAGAGAAGCAGAGGATGGGTGAGAGCACAGTGAGGAGGGAGCCCCGAGCAGGCGCAATGCTGGGCACAGTGAGCAAATCGCTGGTTTTGGAGCTGAATTTCACTCAAGGTCCACTTTGTCTGCCCTTTCATCTGCTTGCTGCCAGTGCCCACGGCCGTTGCAGGCTGCCCTGGCCATCCAGGTTTGTGCCCTGGCCTCTCTCGGGGACAAATCGGAATCAGGTGAGTGGCCTGGCTGGCAAAGCCCAGTGGGCAGCTGCCCCCATGGCCACCTGGGTGCAGAGCAACAGCTCAAGGGGTGCAGGGGATCCGTGAGGGGACTGCTGTGCCCCCTTCCCAGCTGTGGCATGGGCTGGTGCCAGCCACGAGGCAGGTCCCCACAAATGGCCACAGCTACCCGCCATCCTCTGGGTAGCGGGGACAGAGCTCGTGCCAGCCTCAGGAAGCCACCCCGGGCTTGGCCACTGCCATAACAGTTCACCTCCAGCAGGGACTCGGGGGCAACATCACCTGGGACGTGCCACCTCTCGGAGATGCCCCTCTCCCTGCTGCCTACCTTTAGCTTCTTCTCTGCTCTGGCCGCCTGCTTGCAGATGGGGTGCCACACTTCGGAGCCTGCAACACAGCAAAGGGAAAGTGTTTCAGCTCCATGCACAGCTCACCCCTGCTGCTAGGTATCGTCCAGCTCCCCCTGCCATGGGGGAGCCCTGTCCCATCCCTGCCATCTCCAGCACTGACCTGCAGCCCGGGAGGGAACATGTCAGTGCTCCCCCTTAGCAGCATCTGCATTGAACAACCAGTGTTATAGGAGTGCAACCCCTGCATGCTGGGGGGACAGCTCCTGGGGGGCCCTGCAGGGGCAGGAGGTAGGAACCAGAGCCTCTCCATGGGGAGCAAAGCAGGAGGGAGGTGGTGAGCGCCGAGGATGCAGAGGTGGGAGTCACCTTCTGGGTCCCACTGCCTTTGCTGGGTGCCTCCTCCACTACAGCGCAGCCACAGGCACGCACCCACTGGGAAGGCAGGGCAGTGGGGACTGGGTGTCCATACTAAGAAACTAAACAGCTCCCAAGCACCAAGATGTAGTAGCCAACTCTATTAAACTGTGATGGCAAACCTGGGCATGTTTTTGGGGCAGCCCAGTGCTCAGCGAGCTCCTGCTGGTTAAACTCGGGGTAACACTGAGCCTGGGGAACCCAGAGCCCCTTGCACGCCCTCTGGGCTGGAACCAGCAAAGCCACTGAGCTTCACCCAGGTGTGCCCCAGGATGGATGCTGAGCACGCCCATCCTGCTGCCCACAACAGGGCCTTGCTGGGACCCCCACTCCGGCTCTCTCAGCACGCAGTTCTCCCTTTGCCACCCACAGGGTCATTAGTGACTCAGGGTGACAGGCAAGCACAGGCTACTAAGAGAAAACAAACCCTCCCTCTGTGCTGGAAATAGCCCCTAAGGCAGCTCCAGGCAGGGATGAGCTCCTTGCCAAAACCAAACTCAAACCATCCAGCTATGCCAAGCAAAAGTCTAACCTCTCCAGAGCTGCTTGCAGCGTAACCTTGATGAGGGGAGTTGGGGGTGGTGGGAAAGGGGTCCTGGACCACCTCCCCTGGGGCTGGGGAGAGTGGGGAGCCGGTCACCTTGCACCCATCCCAGCCTCTATTTACTGGGTGCAGGCCAGGGGCACATCCAGGCATGCCCGGCAGCGCTCCCCAGATGTGCAGGGAGCAAAAAGCTGCTGACAAGGAACAAAGTCTCCTCCAACTCAGCAGCAGGGAATGTTTTGTGGAGAGAAGTGATTGCCGCACAGCCCAGGAATAGCCCAGGAGCTGGAAAGCAGTGGAGAGGGGTCTCTGGCATTGCTGGTGGGCACTGGGACTCTGCTGTGTGGAGAGACCCTTTTGGCTTTGATCACCTTAAGGACCTGAACCCCAAGTGCCCCCACAGCCAGCACACCTCCACCCAGCCACGCTGGTCCCTCCTGACCGCAGCGGGATCCCTACCTGTGAGGTACATCTCCTCCCCTTCTGTGAACATCTGGTGGCAGCGGACACATCTGGCACAGGTGGGGTGGTAGTGCTTCCCTCCTGCCTGCAAAGGAGAAGAAGGGCCCCTGAGCAAGGCAGGACATGGATATTTGCTCTCATCCCTGGTGGCCCTCTTTGCTGCAGGCAATGACGAGGTGAAATGTGGCTAAATTGCTCCGAGTGGCCTCAGAGACCACTGCAGCATAGACAGAAAACCAGAGACCACTTCATCACTAATGCTTCTGCAGGACTACGAGCTGGACTGGGACCCTTCTGCTCTCCTTGAACTGTTCAACACACAGGAAAGCAGAGCTAGGAGGTCCTGAACTAGGTACCCCTACAAACCCCATCCTTAATACATTGTCCTTGGACCTGCTAATAACCGAGAACCCCTGCAGCAGCTCTCAGCCAAGCAGCCATGCTTTGCACCAGCTCCTTCTCTCTACAGTGTGAAGAGAACCAGCAAATTTGGCCCAGGATGTCACAGCAGGGAAGCAGTAAAGGGAGAAGGGCCCCAGAGATAGACCTTGCAAAGCACAAGCTTCCTCTTGCTGTCAGATCCCCCCCCTGGGCTACCACTGCCAGCCCCTCTCCCTCAAGAAACTTTTCTCCTTCTGTGAAGCCATGCCCAACTTCAGCACTATCGACATGCTATTCCCCAGCTGAGCAGCAGCTGGGCTGCTCCCTTTGCTCTTTGGCAGGGATAATAGCTTTAATTGGTAGCTTGTTTCCACTCAAAGTGTCTGCTAGCATTTCAATTACAGGCTCATTTTCTGGGCTGGGAGCTGGGAGGCAGGAGCTGGCTCAGGGCAGGAAGAGTCTGGGCTGCATGGTTAGAGCTCGACCCCAAAGGACATTTTACTCCCATAATAATCCAAGAGAAGAGGAAGGATAATTTAAGGTGGCAGAAGGAAGACGAGGCTCTGGCTGACAAAGGGGACGTTATGATAGAGGGGGCTGGAGCCAGTTTGAAACAGGGAGGATCAACAGGAAAATTTGCTGCGAGGATAACTGAGAGTCTGCCAATTGATTGCCCATAAAAATCAACCTGGAACTCAATGTCCTTGGGGTACAGATGGCAGGCAGTGGCTATTTCCCTTCAGTTTATGCCAAAAATGAGTGGAAGGTTTTAGGGCAGGCAGGGGAGGTGAGTAGGACAGTTTGCACCTTGCAGTTGCAAGTGCACCTCAATCCAGGGAGGGGACAGCCCTGCACCCCAGGCACCTCCTCATCCAGTTGACAGCAGCAAAACATACTCCTGGGCTGGCCCAAGTGAGCCCACAGCCCAGACGTCCCCAGTTCACACTCAACAGCTTGATGACATGGCAGGGAAGTCTCCGGTGACAGGGCTGGAGACTCAGGCTCACCGTGGATGCAGATGAGCAGCAGGGAAGGCCCCAGCCCTGGTCCCCCAGGCTCTCCAGTGGGACAGAAGAGGTCCCCATGGCAGCCCCAGCAAGCAGCCACCCTGAGCCCCAGCCCACCCACAGTGCCCCATGGCAGGGGCTCGCACTGAATGCTTTGCCAGCCCGAGCAAATGCGCCAGCTGGTTCCAAGCTATACAGATCCTAAACCAATTTTACCCCTTAAAGCCTCACGCGGAGCTCCCAGTGTTGCTGACACCGTGCCAATGGGCTCACTGACTCTCATGCCTGTTGCTCCAGGAGGTCACCCACCAGCCCCACCAAGGCAAAGGCTCCCTAAGGATGGCTGGTTCCTCCTGCGCTGCCCAAGCCCCTCTGCCTGGGCAGCTGCCCCCTGCAGCAGGCACCCACCAGCCAGCACTGTGCACCCGGGACAGGCACGCTGAACTGTGTCAGCCGGAGGAGACAGCTGTAAACATAGGGAAAAGAGACAAAAAAACAAGCCAGCGAAAAGCCCAGCTCCTAAACCTGCCTGCAGCTCCCCTCACTTGTATGTCCAGCTGACTTGAGACAGCTCATGCTGGGGACACGGGGCCCTGATGACTGATGGGCCACCTCCTGCAGTCCTCTAAATCTGGGGTGGGTTTGGTGCTCTTGGACGCTTTTCATACCCCCATTGCCTTGGTGAGCTGACAGTAGTAAAAAAAAAAAACCCAAAAAACCCCAAAAAAACCCCACCCCAACTTTTCCTATCTAGACTACATGGGCTGCTGGCACAGGTCAGGATGCTTTGCAGAGCTGGGGGCGTAGACGGGGAGCAAGGCTGGCTGCTCGCTCGGGGGCACGTACCAGCTCAGTCACGACTTTAATTTCAATACAGACCTTCTCCAAAAACACGCAACACCCCCCAACCCCCGCCTTGAGGAGCAACTCTCCAAACTGTGCACAACCCTTGCTCCTTTTACATTGGTTAAAATTACAGCTCATAGAAGGCTGGTAGAGGCTGCGAGGGAAGAGACCTGCTCGTTATCGCTTGCGGTTCCTTAAAGACTCATTAATCATCCAAGCCTGGCTGCACAGCTCCAAGTGGCTGGGAAGCCTGGAGGCTGCTGCAATAGCACAAGAAAGCTCCTCAAGGCCTAAAATTATTTAAAGGCGCCCTTTTCCATTTTGTGCTCTGCCAGAGAAGACAATTAAAGCCTCTGGTTTTACAGATCATTGAATACTGTGAGCAGGCACATAGCCGGGGAGGGCATGGAGCACAGGCTGAGCCCTGGCCGTGGGGAGGCAAGGGGTGCTCCGACATTCTTGCCCGGCACAGCCCCCCAGCACCCAAACCCGATGCTCCTCTTGGTTCCATGACAGTGCCTGCGAGGAGGCAGCACCTCGGCTCTGCCCGCGGGAGCCCTGGCACCCAGGCACGTTACTTCTTGCCCACCGGAGTCTCGTCACGCAAGGAGGGCTCCAATGCCCAGGCGTGGGTGCAGCAGGCAAGGTGCTAATGAAAGACGATGGCTGTTCAGAGCATCTCGTGGGGTTCAGGCAGCATCTTCCCACAGCCCGTCAGAGCTGGCCAGCCACTCCAGCCAGGGAGAGCTCGTGCTGGGAGCAGAGCTGGGACAGGGCACAGGGAAGAGGGCGAGGACAAAGCCGTAGGGAATGAGGAGCTAACGCTGGGAGAACAGCCGGGGGAGATGGAGGCAAAGGAGAGTAGGAAGGCTGCCACTGCCCTGGGGCCATCTCCAGCTTGCAGGCAGGCAGCCACCACCTGCACGCCTGTCATGCCCGGCAGAGCTGCTCGTTGTCCATCCCCTCAGACGTGCAGCAGCAGAAACATCCTACGCTCATCCTGACTCCACTGTGGTTGTGCCAAGTGAGGAAAACCCTGAGAGTAGTGCAGCAAGGAGGCAGCAGTGCCTGAGGGTGCTGGCTGGGCTGGCAGCACAGCCTCTGACCTCAGGGCAGGGTCCCAAGTCCCCTCTGGCTCCTCTCATCCGCCCTCATATGCTGAACCCCAGCCTGCTTGGCCTGCTGGGGTGGCTGAGGATGCTTCTGTCCTGGCAAGGGGTTATTGGGGACCAGACTGCTCAGGGGAGCAGCAGCAGGGATTTGACCCTGGGGGACCCTCTGGCTTCACCCTGCCCTGCTCAGACGCTTGCTGATCAAGGGGCCCCATGGTGGGCAGCCGGCCTCTGGCAGCCACTGCAGCGCTGAGCTCACGCTCACAGCAGCCGGTGCCAGGATCTGCCCAAGCCAGGAGTCAGCAGAAAGCATTTCCAGCCACAGGCAGCTCCCTGGAAAGGGGGAAGATGCTGGAGGGCTTCTGGCATCCGACTCCAGCTTCAGGCCAGCCCAGCTGGCAGGACCAGCTGGGGTGACCACTTCTCGGTAGGCTATGAGGCTGGAGATGTCTTGGAACAGCGCTCAGCATGCTGGAGACCTACACAGCCACTGCCACTCCAGCCCACACCACCTGCAGTCTGGCTCGCTGTGGAGCCACAGTACCCCCGGTTCTGGGATACAGCTTCCTATCGCTGCTGTCTGAAGATGGCAGGGGTGTGGGTGCCAATGCCACCCACATCTTCCCTTCCCACAAAGGGAAGGTCTTAGGAGTGACTGAGCACACTTTCAGCATTGCTGCCTCTCTACACCACCACAGCCCAGCCCCACAGCATCACTAAAAATCACAACAGGTGTCATTCTGACATCTTTCTCTCTGCCTCCTGAGCCTTTTGTTTACTGTCAGACCAGATTTTCCAGCTTTTTCTTTTCCCCTGCAAATGTTGGGGTAGAAACAGAAAGCAAACACCTCCAGGAGCAGGGACCACAGGAAGGACCTGACTGCCTGGCTGATGGGATGGACCAGCCCTGATGGAACTCCCTGCCCATCCCCAACAGCAAACCCCACTCCCCCCATCCCTGCTGGCTGTGCAGCTCCATCATTGCCCAAAACATCCTCCATAGCCACCTGCATCCATGCCTTGCCATAGGATCCTCATGGGATCCCTGCATCCCTTGGTAGCTCTGCCAGAGCAGCTCCTGCTGGCCAGAAACATGATAAGCAAAGCCCCCTCCGGATTTGGCCCAGGGCAGGGGACCCCCTGCTCGGATGCTGTCCTGCAAAGGGGTGTGGGTGGGGACAGCTGCCTGCAGTCAGGGTGCTGCAGCCCCTCGCCCAGGCTCCACAGTGGGCAGCCAGGCTGGATGCGTTTCCAAGGCAACAGGCAGGCTGCCTGCACAGGGATGCGCTCAGAGGCGGGACGGGTAAGCTGGTTAAGGCTAATGTCCCCACATCTTGGGCTCCAGAACACACCCCAGCACACCCGGGCCACCGCGTGCTCCGGCTGCTTCCAGAGCTCTGGTACCCAAGCCACCTCTCTGAAGGTCTGCAGTGTGGTATAGCTCCTTCCCCCACTCCCACCCTCCAGAGAAGGTGGCCAGGCTGTGCCCACACACCCACCGCAGGAGGAGCCATGGCCCCGAGAGACCAAGGGCAGCATGACAAGGGTGCAGGATGATGAAACACCCACGCCTCCCCAAGGCATGCACCTCGGGGCAGGACGCACACGGTCCCTATTCCAGACCGGGATGGGGTGGCTCTGGCACTGGGACTCACCTCCAGGACCCTGCCACTGATGTACCGGTCACAAGTCTCGCACTTGATGCCAAACTGGGCGTGGTAGTCAGACTCGCAGTACGGGACGCCATCCCTTTGGGAAAGGGAGGAGAAGGGGGTGAGCAGGGGATGGGCCAGGCTGGGCACCCCCTCGCTGCAGCCCCAGCCCTGGGGGGCACAGCCCGGCGATGGCTGGCACAGCCAAGCCTGCCGCCAGCAGAGTGGCACTCACTTGCTGATGTACTCGCCGGTGAGGATGATCCCGCACGTTTGGCACTTGAAGCAGCTGACGTGCCACTGCTTCTCCAGGGCCAGGAGGGACTGGCCTTGCTTGATCTCCTCCTTGCAGCCTGCACAGTCTGGGGGGACAGAAGATGGGGGGCACAAATGGGACCACCGCAGCAACCAGCAGGGGGCTCAGCAGCATGGCAGGAGCACCCACATCTGCTGGCCAAGGCACCCTGGCTATTTAACCCCACGCACCCCTCGCACTCGGAGGAAGCCCTGCCCCAGAGGACCTCTTCTAGGCGGTGCTGCTGTTACAAAAACCCCACTCCTGAGACCACTCCAGGGACAGCCCCTTGAGGATCATTTCTTTATGGGGAATCACTTCTTCATGGGAATATGCCACCTCTGCTTGTTGCCAGCAACGGAGCCAGGAGGAAAGCCTCCTGCTGGAGCTGGGACCTCCGAGGCATTGCTGGCACCCAGCCAAGCACCCACCGCAGCACAGAGCCGGGTCTCCCTGCCGAGCGGTGAGCCCGAGCCGGGGCAAGTGGATGGGCTGCCAAGGCCGTGCTGCCCTGGCAGGTCCCCGGGGGCTCCCCTCCAGGCTGGGAGCGGTGGGAAGTGTCCGGCAGCGAGTGCAGCAGAGGAAGGGCTGTGCTCTCCGGCAGCCGCGTCCGGCCCCGCTGCGGTATTTACAAGACTCCCTTCCTTCCCCGCTTCCCCTGGCTCTGGCCAAGGCTGGGAGCAGGAAGCACATGGGCCTCGGACCCCTGACCTTGACTCCTCCTTGTCCTCTTCTCCCCCAGGCAGCAGGTTTGCCTGGATGGGGTTTCTCCTTAACTCCCTCCCCGCCACCACACCAGAGGTGCAGCAGCTCTGCAATGGCAGCTGGAGCAGGCAGGATTTTCCACTCAGCCCATCCCCAGGCAGCTCTGCACCAAATCCCTGCCTGCTGGGCAAAGATAAGTGGGGGAGTGGATTTTTGACCCCTGGCAAAAAGCAGGCTGGCCAGCTCAGCTGAACCAGGATCCATTCCCTCTCTCACACAAGTGCTGCTGGGTTTCTTTTGTTGCTGGCAGGACTGGGGCTGCAGGGCAAGGCTCAGCGCCCTTCTTTCTAGGGATGTGCTCCCTGCAGAGTGCACCAGTGTGGGCTGCAGCAGGCAAACCTCCCCTGCCACCCTGTCCGGGTGGCACTGCCAGGGCACCCGGGGCCGCAAGGGGCACATGTGGGCAGCAGGCGTCGTCTGGCTGCTGCCTGCAGCTGCCTATGAATAAAGCATGGTGCCCTCGGGTAACCCCACTCTGCAGGCCAGGGAGGAGCGCTGGCGGGAAGGGGATGGGAAGGGAAAGGACGGCAGGCACGAGGCAGAGCGTGTGGCTGCCCTTCCCCTGCCCTGCTAAGGGGCATGGTGGGGTGCTGCAGGCTGGCCGCAGCCTGCCTCTGGGCAGCTCAGGGTGCTGATGCAGGAAGGTGGGGGAAGCCTCATCCTCTGGCTGGGGCTCACTCAAACCCCACCACATCCCCTAACTGCACCAAGGCCACCGTGAGAGCTGGGGGGAGGCAGCCTGGGGGAGCTCCCATCAGCACCAACTCACAGCTCAATCCCAAGGGCCACCACCAGTGCCGCCACAGTGACCGGCTGGCAAGGACCATGGGTGACACCACGCTCCCATCAGCACCAACTCACAGCTCAATCCCAAGGGCCACCACCAGTGCCGCCACAGTGACCGGCTGGCAAGGACCATGGGTGACACCACGCTCCCAGGTCCAGGCACTGATGGTCCGAGGCTTGCTGAGCTGCAGCAGCAAGGGCCCCCACCCGTCCCCCCCAGCTCAGCCCGTTGACGTGGCAGGGTTTGGGCACCGCGGTGCGGCTCAGCTCCCGGCTCTCCCTGCCCTCTGCCACCCGCGCTGACACAGCTCCCCTGGGACTCACCAGCAGCAAACACGGGGCATATGGGAGAAGCAAAGCGTGGACATCAGCACCGCAGCCCCCTCGCTCTGGACACGGGCTGAAGAGAGCCCTGTGCGCAGCAGCTCCGCGCCGCAGGGATGCTCTGCCAGCCCCCGAGCACAGCACCCATGGGATGCTCCATAGATGCCCGTAGCAGAGAGCCAGCAGCAAGGAAAGGCTGGGGAGCAAAGCCCCCGAGAGGGGAATGGCATGAAGAGAGGGTATCCCAAAAAACAACCTCGGGTCAAAATCAAGGCCAAATCCACCCAAAAAAGCCTGTTTATTGCTCTTGCTGTCCATTGCTCTTTAGCTTAGGTTCATCAGAGCAAGGGGATGAGTGTAAGAAGCCTTTTCAGTGCTTGTAGATGCAGCAAGTTAACACCAGTGTTGGGAATGCCGGGCGAGTGGTCCCGAGGCTGGCACTCAGAGACCTTGGTGCAGCGGAACACAAAGCAACATCTGGGCACCACCTCAGAGCAAACCCAGCTCCAAAACCTTCCCACCGCCCGAGGCATTGCCTGCAGGGGAGACAGCACCTGTCCAGGTCACAAACAGGCCAAGGGAGTTTCCAAAACCAGCGGTGACCTGCAATCCCAGGTGGAGCCATGGGACTACCCTGTTCCTCCTTCAAAACCTCTGCAAACACCAGTGGCTCTGTGCAGCACTGCTTGCTGGCCCCAAAGCCCATCCCGTCACCTCCCCCAACCACTGGTCCAGGGGCAGGCAGTCCCTCTCCTTGGAGCAGTCACATAACACAGGAGCAGTCAACTTACGGCTGGGCCCATGGATCTTGATAGGTTTGGTGCTGATGAGAGAATGGGAGCAGTTCTGGCAGACACAGTCCTTCCCGCTGAACGTGACCTTGTCTCCAATTGGGAATGGTTTCCTGCGGCCAAAGAAAAGGTGGGGATGCATGAGCTGCTCGCTCCTCTCCATGCAGCATTTGGGGCTGCCCAAGGTCAGCAGGACCCATGGTGCCAGGGAGCGGAGGGGCTACAGGTGAGGGCTGCAAGGGGAGGCAGGGAGTGTGCAACACATGCCAGGGCAGGAGGACCAATGCAGGCATTAAGGCAGGTCTTCAGGCTGCAAAGGGAAGGGTCGGAGCCATTTCATTGCTTCCCAAGGGTTTGCACTAAGAAAACGCAGAGGAGGTGCCTGCTGCGGTGCTGAGCGGGGAACGAGGGGCTGTGGGCTAATGAATGCCCCTCTCCCTGGTGCACGGCCAAGGGCTGCGTGGGGGTTGCATGCCCTCAGAGATGGCTTCAGCTCACCTGCAGGTGCTGCAGACAAAGCACTTGGGGTGGTAGGTCCTCCCTAGGGCGGAGATGACCTCTCCGGTGATGAAGTCCCCACAGCTGTCACATCGGGTCCCGTAGAGCTGCTGGTAGTCATGGGTGCAGATGTACTCCTGGTTCTTGAAGAAGAAGCCCGACTGGGCCAGGTCGCAGCCACACACTGTGGGGGGAGGACACGCACCCATCAAGGGGCAGCAGACAGTCTACGGCCAGGACCTCTGAGCCCACCGTTGCTGCATCTCAGAGGGTTTCCCTTCCCAGCAGACACGCTGGGGCCTTCCCCCAGCACCACAAGATGTCAGTGTCGGGCTGTGGCAGGGTGCAGGATGGAGCTGCCCAGCCAGCCAGTGCTGGGCACTCCCAGAGGAAACCCCAGAGCAGGGAGGTAACCCCTGCAGCCCCCACCCACCTTGCACAAACAGCCCAGGAGGGTCCGCGGCATCTCCTCCTGGACCCACAGCACCTGGATGGGGCTCAGCCCCTCCATTTGACACTCACAGGGTGTTGGGAAGCCAAGAGCAAGACGGCAAGGAGTTGGGCAAGCCCTAGGACAGCTGGGGAGAGGTCTTCTCCAAGCCCTGGGGCGTGGCCTTCTCCGTCATGAGGCATCTCCACTCCCTGGCCTGGATACGAAGCCATGCCCTAACAGGAACAGGTCCTGGGACACACTGGGGTTGGTGCTCTCACTGCTTGTTTTTCCATAGTGCCCAGCCCAACCTCACTTCCTTCCCTGCTGTGGGAACCATGAGTGGTGCACAGCCCATCAGAGTAACCCAGGGAGACGTGGCAAGCTCTGGCCCTTAGTGTCATTTCCCTCCTATGTCTTCACCATCCACAGAGACCTTGATCGTGTCAGACCCTAGAAGGCACCTCAGGAACAGCACAGGGACCAGGTCCTGGGGCCTTTGCATGATGTCTATCGCCTGTCCTGCAAGGTGACAAGAAGCGGGGACTGCAGAGCAGCTGAGCACCTGCTGGCACAGCCCATCATGGTCTCTGCTTTACCCCCCAGCACCCCTCTGTCCTGTCCCCACACACCTCACCTGCACCCCTGGGCCAGCCTGCACAGCGGTCACCCTCCCCGGGGCACAGCTGGACCTGTGGGGACAGAGAGGCAGCTCCCCCCCTGCAAAGCATCCCCTGCAGAGCTGGTCCCCGGAGCTGGGGGCAGATGGCTGGGGTGTACGGAGCCAGCACCCACTGGCCAGCCTGCCAGCATCTCCCAGTCAGTGACAAGGGACCGGCCACCAGCTCTGGGGCAGTACCAGGAAGCAGAAGCAAGTAAAAGCAAGGCAGGTCTGGGACCCTTTTGGTGTGGGACCCACAGCACATTCCCTGAGGCTGCACCAGCTGTGCCAGGCTCCTGGGGACATGTTGGGGACAAGCCATGAGGCTGGCGTGGGAGCTGGCAGCAGCCAGCCTGAGGTGGCAGGGGGTGCGAGCTGTGAGGGAAGGTGAGACTGGAGGATTTCCTCTCATTATTTATTCCCTTTCACTTGGAAATCAGGCAGCCAGCACTGCCAAGCTCTCCCTGCCGACTCCTGGCCCCTTTGAAGCCGGCGGCCAGCTGAGCTCTTTGTCTGAAAGCGCAGCTCCCGCACACGGAGCCGGGAAGGGGCTCAGCACAGCGCCCCGAGTGGGCAGGGGAGCTCCTGGGCAACCTGGGGCCCACACCCCCTCCCAGAAATGTGGGGCTGCCCACCCGATGGGGGACAGGTCTGCTGCTGGGGTGGCAACAGCCCAGGGGAAGAGCCCCCTCCGGCCAAACCCTCCGTCCCAAGGGGAGGAGCAGCAAAGCATGGCCAAAGGGACAGGGACTTATGTTCTGCTTAGCACAAGGTGCTGAGAGCTTGGAAGACCACAGACCTTTAAAAAGTCCCAGTAAAGGGATGCTTTGCAACCTACAGAAACGGCCACTGGCCTGGCTGAGAGCGGCTGCTTTAATAAATGTGCTAAGGAGCCCTTCAGTGTCAGCTCTGGGCCGCTGGCTTTTGCAGCTCCACAGCTCTCCTCTTGTGCTCAGGGAGGATTCAAGCAACCTCTCTGCTGTTTCTGCCAGCCCCTGGGGGCCACCGAGCCCCAGCTGCAGCACACAGCATCCCACGGCTCCTCAGCCGCATCCCAGGCGTGGGTGGCAGCAATCCGTCACCAGCCCCCAGCCCCGTCAGGAGCTGCTCCGGGCATCTCCCCCGCCTCGCTGCCTCTCAGCCAGGCTGGTGACACCTCCTCCTTCTAATTTGGGGGCAGGCAGGCAGCTGAAGGATGTGGTGCCCCCCCCGATCACAGATGGGCCGTGGGTATGTTTGGGACTGTCACAGCACAAGCTGTTGGCATTCAGGCAGCTCAAGGGCAGTGACAGTGCCCAGGTCTCAGCCACCCCTGTTCACAGCCTGCCAGCTTTGGGACACTGTGCCAGCCCCATGCTGTGACCTCCCTGCCTGCACCACACCACATCCACCCCTGCGGGAACCTGCCACCCCCAGGCATGTGACCACATCTCGATGGGCCAAGTAGGTCTGTCCCCAGCCTTTTCCCTTCCAGACTGCACCCAGGGCTGTGGGGCAACCTGGTCACCAGCTCTTCGGGCCGCCCCGTCCTACCTTGGCAGGTGAAGCAGCGGATGTGGAAGTGGTTGCTCTGGACACGCACCACCTCTCCCTTGCAGGTGTCCCCGCAGCGGTAGCACTGGATGACGGTGGAGCTGCTCCCGGGGGTGTAGGGGTTTTGCTGATAGGGAACTGCTGGCAGAAAGGAGGGAGGGAAAGCGAGAGAGGGGAAAGGTCTGTTAGCATTCAGGACACAGATGGGCATCGCTGCACCGACCTCAGCCCGGCAGCTGCAGAAGAGCCCTCTGGCAACTGCGACACAGCAATGGGCCATCAGGCCATCGCTAAGGGCAAAGGACAACCGCAAAGGACAACTGAGACCCGGTGAGCCTGGCGACTCTGAGCTGGGTGCACATCCCTGCCTGGATTCAGGATTTCCCCATCCCCATGAAAGAGCCACTACCTATGTTTGGCTCACAGGTCTGTAGTCCTAAGCACTCTGCAGTGCAAGTGCCCGGGCACTGCTCCCTGTCCCTGCACGCACAACCAGGTCACCTCCGCCATCGCCCCAAAGCTGTGCAGAGCTCCCTGGATGTTCTCTGATCCCCCAAGCAGGTGCAGAAGGACAAGGCAGGGACCAGCTACCCACCGGCTCTGCTCCACTCAGCCCTCGGGCAGGCCTGGCTTGCTGGTGACCTGCTCAGAAATGCGCCAGCGAGCGCCGATTTGGCAGCAGCATGGGAAGGAACTGTCGTTTTTTGTAGCTTCCACTTGTTTGGTTAGGAACTGGATGAAGAAGTCATTTTTCAAGGAGCTTTCAAACATCACAGCAATTGAGTGTTTGGCCCTGGTGGGACTCTCACCTCCTCAGCGAAGAGCAGCACCCTGATCCAACTGCTCCTTCCGGAGCGGCACCATGGCACGTGCGGGCTCTGTGCTGAGCTGGGGGCCACAGGGGAGGGAGGGCAGGGTTACATGGCTCCCTGGAGCTATTGGGCAAGAGCCAACCCCCTCCTGCTGCAGACGGTCCTGGGGCTCACCTCCACTCCTCACCCCCCTCCAGCAGCTCTGCAGACCACCACAAAGGACTGATGCTCTGCAACCTTGCCCCCACACTCCAGGGGAGGAACTGTATGGAGCAGGGTGCCTTTCTGCTGCCTCAGCACGATCCCCAAACACACACAGAAAACATTTTGAAGAGCAGCTCCTGCCTTCCCTGCCCCACCTGCAAGCCATGGGCTGCTCGCAGGAGCTCCAGGCTGGCCGACACCATGCCAACCGCTGCAGGCAGGGGCCAAGCAACAAAGGACTTGCTTGCTGTAAGATTTCAGAGGGAGCTGCAATTTGGGCAACTTGAGCAGTGAAGGGCAGGATTTCAATGGACCAGAGACTTTCTGACCCAGTGCTGAACTGCATTCCCAGGAACAAGAGAAGCAGCTGATTGAAACCTGGTGTGTGAACTCCCTCCAGAGCAGGGAGGAAGGGGCACAGGACAGAGGGGATCACTCATCAGAGAGGCTCTGCGTTCACCGTCGGGCAGATCATGTGACGGGGAACCGAAGCAGCCCATTATTGGCTTCAAAAGCAAAGAAAGAGAAGTCAAAATGACATTGAGACTGTTTCACAGTCTAATCCCAACCCATAAGGCAAGTGCCCAGAGACACACACTATGGACGTGCAGCACTGCTCACCACCAACCCCCTCCCCCCCGCCACAACCGCTGCTCCATCCCCTGGGGCTACAGAGCTGCTGGGGACTGGCTGCCTCGCCAAGTCCAACCCAATGGCTGCAAGGAAAGACAAGGCATTTTCCTGTCAGCATCCCCCAGCGAGGCTCAGGCTCCAGCCTTGACATGAATTTCCAAGAGTTTCTGGGACTTCCCGCCGGATCACGCTCTTGCAGAGCTCTGAGAGGCCAACAGAGGTACTTGAGCTATGAAATGGGAGTCAGGCCTGGAGCTCAGACCAGCAGAGGCACTAACTAGTCTAGATCTAAATTACTTTGAGGTCCCAGATATGATGAAGGACACCTGTAAAGGGAGCAGGGTACCCCCACGCAAGTTCTGCAGGCGTATTTTGCAGGGAGGTGCAAGCCCTGGCAAGAGGGGTCCAGGACCTCCTGCAGCGGCTGCTGCTGGTGGGCACCCATGAATGCTGCAGCTGCCTGGGGGGACCCAGGCCTGACCCCAACAGGATCTCCCGAGGCTGGAACAAATGGGGGATCCCTTCTGTAGGGGTCTCCAGCAGAGCAAGAGTTACAGCACTGAAACTTCCTCCCACGCACCCCATGCTCGCACCCTCGCTGGGAACGAAGCAGAAGCCAAGCCCTGGGACACAGCCACAGCAATCCACAAAGCTTGGAGAGAAAAGAGGGAAGGAGGAGGGGTGAAAGGCTAGGAATTAATCAACACTTAAACAAACATTAATAATAAAAAAAGGGGAAGAAAAAAATAATCAATGTCAGAAAAAGCAGGCATTGCTTATTCCGGGCTTCTGGTCTCTAGGGGAAACTTCTTGGTGTCCATAGCAACACATTGCCAAGCCCCTGCACTGGCAGGTCTGATGGGATGGAAGGCAAAGGGAAAGGAGTCGAGGATGGGAGAGATGCTTATAGCTGCACTACACTGCTGGCAGAGATGAAACACATATGGTCACTCCTATTTGTACCCATGGAGATGGGTCAGGACCCGGCTTAGGGCACCGTCACCCTCACGCCTGCTGGCTTTTTTCAACACTAAGCCGAAAGCTCCCTGATTTGTGATTAACCTCCAGCCCATGCTGGAATTTCGCTCTGGGAACATTAATGCATTGTTTTGCTGGGGCTCTGCTTGTTTTTGAGCAGGCAGCTGCCCGCCTCGTGGCCTTGCGCAGGAAGCATTACACATCGCAGCACCCCTGAGCAGAGGGGACAGCTGAGCAGGGCAAAGCTCATTACACCAAAATAATCCAGTAATAATGTAAGTAGCATTAGTGGCCTCGCAGGCCGAGATACAGCAGTCGGGGTGAGGGGGTGGGAGCTGCCCAAGGAATGCCTTAATCTCACCCCAGTTTGCTCCCGCTTTTGCTGGTAGAGCGGGAAATTAAGCTGGCTTTGCTCAGCAACTGCTCCACACACAGCACAAAAGGCTGCCCAGGACCGGGTTCCTGCAGGGCTGCCCCCACTGTCCCTTGATCTGAGGAGCCACTGTGGCCACAGCCAGGCAGCGAGCTGCTTGCACGGGGCTGCGTAGGCACACAACAGATTTCCCACTGATCCAGATTAAGGAGCACCTCTGGTCAGGGATTGGTGCCCTGCACGGTCTTAGGGACAGACAGCAGCAGCCACACACAAGCAAGGGAGCTTGCAACCTGGTGGAGGTGGAGACGGTGCCCCCAAACAACACCCAAAGCTGCACAGAGGAGCTTTGTCCCCTGGGAAGGCAGAGGGACCTCACCCAAGGGATCCTCCAAGCCACACTGCAGCAAGCAATCTGCAGGTTTCTGCTGTGCATCCCCAGGCAATCCCCCTCCTTCGTTCCCAGAGCACCCACCTTCCGCTTCAGGAGGGTCAACAACCTTGTTTGCCTTCCTGTCCTCTTTCTGCATGGCATCCCAGCCCTCTACCAAGGAGCAACAGGACAGGGGAGCACCAAACTCTTACACTGCCTCTGAAAGGATTTAAGCCCTTCGGAAGGGAAGAGGGGAGCAATGGGAGATGATCCTCATCTACTTTGTGGGGATGGCAGCTCAACACCCATGCAGGTAACAGGGCACATCCCCCCCCCCCCAGTAGGCTCAGGGCTGAAAGGCTGGCACAAAGCAAGCTCTACTGATTGCTTAGGACAGCCCCACCCCAGAACCAAATTTCCAGGAGCACAAGCTGTACTGAGCAGGGGCATTTATAAAGACCCACCCATCAGCCCCTTACTGGGATCAGACCAGGTCCTGCTGGTTTGCCACCTATCTCCCTCTCCCAGCTCATTAGCCCTCCAGGAAGGTCAGTTAGGTAGAAACTGCTGCAGGTGGGGTTTGCATCATTAGCAACAGGTAATTGGAAGCTCCCACCCAGCTCGAAGAGCCTACTCTGATGCCATGTTTGCTATCAGCATGTTTGTGAGACAGCATCTCCACAGGGGGATGGGGAGGCCTGGTGTAATTAATTACCAGTAATTAATATTTGCGCAATGCACAGAGAGCCACAGGTGAAGGAGACTGTGGAAAAGCAAAGCATTCACCCTTTAATTAATAATGAGAGGTGGTGCCACTGTGGGAAGCTGAGGCAGGTGGGTGCCAGGGGGTGCTGCTGGGGCTGGCTGTGTGCAGGGGGGGTGTCCCTGCTGGGTGCTGTGGGTGCCAGCATGGGGTCCAGCTCTAGGGGTGCTGGGTGTGTGCCTGGGTGAGACCCGAGTTGGGGTGGGTGCCGGGAGGTGAGGGGGAGCGGCAGCAGTGTCTCAGGGCAGATGATGCTGTCAGGAGCCCTCACACCCCCACGGGGCTGAGCCTCCTTCCAGCAGCTGCTGCCTCCCACCCTTCCCCGCTGCCTGGCAGTGAGCGATTCACTGCAGCCATCCTCTGCATGCTCCCTGCGCCAACCGGGGCTGTACATCATCCTCTCGCAAAATGCCACCGGGGGTGGTGCCGCCAGCATGGCATGGGGGGCACATGGGATGCAGCTCCCCCGGGGAGGGCAAGGAGAGCTGGGCACCTGGCCCCCAAGGTGGGCTTGGCTGGCAGACCCCGTGCCCTCATGTCCCTAGGGAAGGGCTGATGCCATGGCACGGGGCGAAGGCAAGGAGGGGGCTGGGAATGTGGTGGGGGCCGGGGCAGCTCAGGAAGAGGAAGCCCGGCCCCGCCAGCACATCGGCCCCAGAGGCGTCGAGGCCGAGGGGCGGCAATGACTGGCCAGAAAGGAATTTTGCTGGAAGCGCTGGAGGCTGAGGGAGAGGCTGGGGTGAACCACCGGTGATGGGACACAGTCTGCTGGACTTGGGGCAGAGAGCGAGGGGGTGCAGAAGAAACCCCCACTGGGATGTGGGGAGAAAGAGGTGGCACTCCAGGAGCCTGCACCCCAAATCCGCTCACCACTGCAGGGACACAGGGCAGCCCAGCCGGCTCTGAGCCCCACGGGAGGCGAGGGGGAGGATTTCCCCTCCAGGCGGGAGCCGTGCTGCATCCCGAGGGCAGCCGGGGAGGAAGGGTGGGAGCTCCAGCGGTTGCGGGATATGGCTTTCTCAGCAGCAGCGGGGATGAGGGCTCCTGCCTGCCATCCCATAGTAGCCAAGGGGCTTGGCTGTGGCCATAAAAATGCTTTTGGGGAGGAAGGGAAAGACGGGCTTGGAGCCAAATGATGCTGGTGCTGCAGGCGGGACGGGGAGAGCCGCAGCCGGCCATCCTGCCAGGGCTGCCTCCGACCCCAGGGCTCAGCAATGAGCCTGCTTTGGCCACCACGGCTGCTTGCCCGTCCCAGCTCCCTGCCGAGAAGGTGATGGTAGGGAAAGGTGCTGGGGGCTGTCGGCAGTGGAGAGCTGGGTAAGAGGCACAAGGTGGGCATGTGCACCCCGCCGTGCCGGTGGCCCAGCTGATAGATCAGCCGAATTACCCCTGAAACAGAGCAAAGGGCCAGCAGTTGGGTTGCTCAGCTCCGGTGGCAAATCTGACACCTGCTGTAAGATCTGCATGGCCATCTCAGTGCTCAGGCAACTGGCCACTGCTTTCCATCAAGCTTCTGCAAATAAAAGTCATTTTGACCAAGAAGAAAATTATTTATTTACCTTTGGTCAAAGTATTTTCTCTTCTGACCTTTTCCCTAAGTAAAATCCAGAAGTGTCACACGCTTCCTTACTCAATATTTAGGTTTTTAGGCTTGGGCAGGCACTTCCTAGTGTTTGCATCACACACATTGCTGTCCCCACGCGTGCAGCCCAGGAGTGGGCTGTGACGGGTGCTGGCAGGGAAGGTGGGCAGGGAGTCGGGGAGCATGGGCTGGGAGCAACAGGGACCACCTACCTTACACAGACCAGGCACTGGGGTATTTCCAAACCATCGGAAAACAGTCCTGTTAGTCAGCACGGAGCATGCTGCAGGCAGGATTATGGGCCCTAGCCAAGTCTGTGCCAGCCTCTCCTCTCCCAGCTCACAGGCAGAGCCATCTGCGGGCTTACGGCTAAAACCCCTCCGCTGTGTCAGCGCTCCTCATCTAGCCCTAGGCTTTCCTAATTAGATCATAACCAATTATTGCTTCCACCTGCCTCACACTGTCCCCTTGCCCCCCACCACAGTTATTCCCACACTGTGTCACCTCCCTCGGCGTGACACAGGACACAAACAAAGTGTGGGTGTTGCGAGGATGGCAGCCAGCGGAGCTGCAGTGGCAGATGCCAGCGCGGATGAGGGCACGTGGCTGCTGGCAGCAGGACCGGGATGGGATGGAGATGCTGGGCCAGCACCGGCATCGCACCGGGGAGGGAGTCCGCTTTAGCTGGGTACGTGGGGAGGACCTGAATGAGCACAGCTCACCACAGAGGGTTAACAGCAGCTAGATCCTTCCCAGCTAAGCTCTGTGCAAGTCCTTTCTTTGCAGAGGTAGGTCGAGGATGCAGGGCAGGGGTGCCAGCCCCGTGTGCCACCCCCTGGTCCATCTGCGCCTCTCCCGGGAGAGCTGGCAGCCGGGCAAAACCACTGAATCAGGCTTCTAATGAGCTCAAATGCATGCTCTGGCCCTGCTCCAGCCCCTGAACCTGGGGCTCGTTGCGGATTTGAACCTCGGGATGCTCAAAGGCTCACGCCCTACCTTGGCAGGACGGTAGGCAGGAAGGATGGGGGCCGGGGGGTGGGCACAGCTCTGAGAGTGGCAGCACTGTGCCTTGCACTGCACGGGTGATGCTGCTGGGGTGCAGCAGGCAGAACCAGCCTCTCCTCTTGCTCTGCTCCCCAGGCTCCCAGTACCACGCTGGGAAGCAAAGCAGACGGTGCTGGGGGGGTTCCCCAGAGCTCATGTCAGGCTGGAGCTGGGAGGAGGCAGCAAACTGTCACTGTCACACAGACTTGAGTGGTGGCAGCCGCTGTGGCTGGCCAAGTGACGTGGGAAGGTGCCCAAATGGGTGCCAAAGCCTCGTGCTAACAGCAAGGGCATGGCAGGATCATGTGGTGGGACACACACACACACACACTGGTACCAGTCTGCGAGAGAGAGGAGGGAGGTCAAAAACACAGTCGAAGGAGACAAAGGAGGAGAATAAGAAAGCGGATAGAAGGAAAAAGGAAAAAAAGGTGGAGCAGCAAATAGCAAGGGCCCTGCCTGAATGGCAGAGTTCATTTCTGGCTGCATTCATGGAAAATATTCTCCAAACGTGAGCGCTGAGGAAGCCGGTGATTGTCTCCCCGCGCTGACCCGGCTGCCGGCAGCTGCCCGTGCCTGCCTGCAGGATGTTTACTTCCCCGGCGCAGGCAGTGCCGCAACGTGCCCGGGAAACCCAAAGACCCCGCTGCCAGCTGAGGCTGCCGCAGGTTTTACCTCCTCCCCTGCAGAAACCTGCAACCCCCTGGGGAACCCCACTGCCACCACCCAGCCCCACTGCTGGCTGGGCCATGGGGTGTGCTGGGCGAGGGGCCCCAGGATGGCCCTGGTCTGCTGAAAGCACCAACTGCTGCCGTTGTGATTCTTCCAGATTCTCAAGAAAAAGAGGAAGAAGTTGCTCTTCCAGTTCTTGCAGCTGCACGGGAATTCGAAGACCTCAGTGCAGAGCAGCAAAACAACAGAAAGCCTCGTGTAGTGCTCCCGAGCTTCCCCAGCCCGACAGCTATTCCCGGGCTGCCCAGAGCCGGTGAGCCAGGGATCACGCTGTCCCAACAACCCCAACCACCCAGCCCGGCGGCGGCCAGGGAGCACCACGGGGAGCAAGCCTGTGTGTGGCATCCTTGCTCGCAGGGTTGGAGCGACAGCCATACCCAGAGCACCACGGAGGCAAGAGGTCCTTTCGCCACTCACCAGGCAAAGGAGGAGGACGAGCACCCTGCCGCAGGCTGAACAGCATCCCCAGCCCCACGCTGATGTGTGCCAGGGGGCTGGGCTACACCCCCCGCTACCAAAGCTCTGACCCTGGTAGCAGTGCCTGCTCAGAGACACCAGGGATTTTAACAGCATTCACTTCCCAGCGCAGAACCACCCTTTAAAGTTTAATCATCGCTCACCAGCCCCTGCTACTAAATAAATGAAGAAGTGGAGGGCTTGGTGGGTGCGAGCCTCCACTGCCTGGCAAGTGCTGTGGCACGGGGCTGGCGTCTCTCGAGAGCTTCCCTGAGACCTTCCCCTTCCTGCAGGAGCCCTGCACGGATGGCTGCACGGGGACTGGAGGAAGGCAAGGGGCCAGGAGCACGGCTGTGCACCCCTGTGCGTGGTAGCTTGGGGGGCATGGAGTGAGGGAGGGGGCTGGAGCAAAGCAGGAGGTCTGGGGGGGGCAATGCTGGAAGATAACACACATCAGAAGGAGCTTAATGCATGTGGTTGGACACACGTGCTTGCAGCTGCATTAGCGCATGGCTTGCGTGGTACGTATGTGCCCTCTGCGCTGGCTGCTTTTCTCCCATCTCCAACAAGCGCTGCCGGGGTCTTTTTTTTCCCAGATAATACTTGTACAGCTTGTCATGGCAACAAGATCTCTTTAAACTGCAATTGCAGCCGGGATGCCTGGTGCTAGCACATTTGCCTGTCTGCAGACATCAGGGAAGCCCCTTCCAGCAGAGCTCTGGGCTCCACAGACCCCCGAACTAGGTGTGAGCGGGACCCCCAAGGGAGGGCGGCAGCCTGCCTCCCTGGCCAGGACCAAGCTGCCTCCCAGCCGGGATGCAACCGCGATTTGGGGGTTTTTTGCGATGACTAACAAATGGCACCAGGCAGTTCCTCCATTTCATCCCCTCCAAGAAGGGTCTATGGAATGCTCAGCCGCCCTGCACTGGGCCAGCTGCTCCCCACCTTGTGTGTGTCCCCCGTTCCCTCCCCCCCAGCAGCAAATTGCAGGAGGAATGGAAGAACCGGGCGATGTGGGAGAAAGAAGGCTGTGCATCCAGCAGCCCCCTCCTCGCAGGCAGGGCAGGGGCTGGGGCTGCTCCCCCCACCTCCTGGGCACAGCACTCAGGGCTGCAGGCAAAATCCTCTTGGCTGCTGCCCGCCTCTGCTCCCAGCACCGCGCGTGCACTGGGAGCCACTTCCCACAAGCAATACTGTTCTCATCCTCACACACAGTACTGCACCCAGAGTGCCTGTCCCATCAGGGCCCCGGGCTGCATCCCCAAACTGACACCGAGCGCTGCAGATAACCACGCAGGTCAGAGACGAGTTGCTCAGCCCCCCCAGATCCCCCAGCACCTGGTGCACCGTATCTGCGTGCAGGCTGAGCACGCCGCAGCTGCCCCTATATCTTACACGGCGTGCCCCGTCTCCCCGGCAGGCACGGTATTTCCACCAAGCGTGGGGCTGGAGATGTAGGACTCAACAGGGAATCGCAAGCTCTAGGAATGGCAATAGATCTCCAAAAGGCACAGCTCAAATTTCACAGTAACTATTTAATTCCACTCCCTATTATCCCTGAGAATATTTTAGCAGTTCTTGGTGTCTTGGGGAGAGGAAGAGAAAGGATAGATTGCATTTTAATTAATAATGGCTGAAATGCATGGCTGCCCAGGGCAGGAGCGGTGGTGAGCCCGGAGCAGGGAGTTACGCCAAACAGGAGGGGACAGTGTGGCGGTCCCTGGGCGCCAGAGGGCCGGTGCTGGGTCTTGCCCTGGGGTGGCTCGGGCAGGACAGCTGTGAGCAGCCCCCTCTGCCCCATTCCCAGGCAGGAGCAAGGATGCTCTGCACCTCTGCAAGCCAGGTGGCCACAGTCCTTCTTCCTCTTAAAATCTTTGCAGGACATTAGCTAGTCACAGCCCTGAAGCTCATGCCCTGCTCTGACATGAGGTCAGACTCACGAAGATATCCCAAAACAGCCCAGCGAAGGGGGAGCTGCCCGGATGGTGAAGCTGGGGAACGGCAGCCATCTGCATGGCCAGCCCTGGCTGCAGCACCTGGAGGTGGCTGCGGCTCTTGGTTGCCAGAGCTGGGGTTCAGCGGGGCACCAGCGAGGACCGCAGCAGTCCCAAGCACACTTTTGGGGTGAGCCCGACTGTTCCTCGCTGGTGCAGCTCCCCAGCATTTGGCTATCCAACTGCTATCCAGATCCACTGCAGTGCTGTGAAGCCCCCACCAGCAGCTTGGGACTAGCAGTGCTGGGAAGCGAGATGCCTCCCCCAGCAGGTGGGATGCACATCTCCATCCCCTGACAGCTACAGGGTGACTTTTGCTGCCAGCTCTCCCACCCCCTGTGAGAGCAGCCTGGCTGGGAAGGCCCCCTGGCTCAAATAGGTATCAGGTGCAGCAGGAGCAGAGGGGACCAGATCAGAGCTGCTCTGGCCTCATGAGGATGCCTCCAGGGCCCCAGAGCATCACTGCAGCACAGCTGGACCACATCCCCATTCCACTGGGCTCCCCACAGCCACGCTGAGGTTCCCACACATGGCACTTTCACCCCAAGCTTGGGTGCCTGCTAGCTTTGGTGCCACAAGCCACACATCCTCACAGGATATCCAGGGCCGAGAAGGTCTTGACTGAGACAGCCCGAAGCACCCTTCGGCTTCCATGGCCGGGGCCAGGAGCCTAAGTGCCACCCGCAGTCTGGGAGCCAGCCAAGCTGTGCAGGGACTGCCAGCGAGCCGGTGAGGGCCAGCGGCCGGGCAGGGCACTGCGGTGGCACACCAGGCTGCAAGGCACAAGCTGGCGTAGGGCTGGGGAGCTGTGCGGGGCCACCTGGGAGCACAGGCAACTATCAATCTGCTTTGCTTTCAAAAAAAACGGAGCAGTGAAGCCATGGGGGAGAGGGGGTGAGAGGCACGTGTGTGCGAGCTGAAGGAGAGATGGAGGATGCAGGCAGCGAACAGGCTTCCCCACGGGCCAAATCCAGAGCACATGCACTGCCCAGGGCTCTTCTCTCTCCCCCTCGCCCCAGCAGGAGACGACAGAGGTGTCCCACCACTGCAGGGGGACAGGCACTCGGACACCCCGGGCAGATGCCTGCACACACGCACATCAGCTCCTCACTCCAGAGGCTGCTAAGATGCTGGATTCGGGCCCAGAAAGCCAGAACAGGTCCCTCCTGAGGGACTGCCTCTCGATTCAGAGGGTCAGACACAATTTCGGAGGTCTGATAAAACAATAAGCAGCAGGAGCGAAGCCCAGGGTGATGCAGAGTTGCAGGAGCCAGCATGGAGCTGCCGAGAGCCCCTGGCCTGATGCTGCACATCCCAGCCCCACACCGGGGGGGTCACAGCCCTCCAGGTCCAGAGCTGCTGCAGTATCTGCCGGGAGAGGCAAGACCGGGCTCCTACAGCGCTGCACAAACCCCACCCTTCACACACAAACCCAACGACAGTCTGGCCAGGGACACGGCCAGAGCCGTTGAACACGCTCCTGCCCTCTCGCCCCAGCGCCAACCCACAGCCGGAGGCATCCCCTGCCCACCGCGGGCAGCCGGGGCACCGCACCGGGGCCGCTCCTGGCATTTGCTGCCGCTCCCACCAGCCACCGCCTCCCCGGCAGATGTGCAGCATTCTCTGAGATCAGCATTTTGGGCTGCAGAAATGTTTATTTGAGGTGGGTGAGGAGGGATCCCTGCTGAGAGGCTGAAGATGGGATTTCATCCTTACATCTGGTTCAGCTTAAAAAACCTTGCCCGAGCTGCTATAGCCACAAATTAGTTGTGTATGAGCGGGGGGGTGTGAGGCGGGTGAGTGCATCCCGCACACAGACACATTGCACATCCATGGCTCAGGCTCTGCCTGCGTCCCAAAGTAGGGCTGGGGACTACCCTGGAACAGGGAGATGGGCGAGCACAAACCCACCTGACCGGTCACAGAGACACGTGGCTGCTCTTGGTGGCCCTCTGTGGATCCCAGGTGCAGGAGGACCACCTGAGGCCACAGTCTCTGGAGGACACCATGCTCCAGCATACAGCCAAATCCTGCGTCGCAGCCTCCCTCTGCCCAGCTGTTGGATCCTGCCATCCCCAGGGCATAAACACCCCATGGGGTGACACACAGTGCCAGCCCTGGATCTCCAGTGCCATGAGATGCTGCAGAGCAAGAGCAAATATGAAAGCCCTTCCCCTGTCCCTTACTCCACTGTGGCCACCCTGTGACATCCCCCTTCCTCAGTACATCCAGCTGCTGCATCCCACTCATCCTCTGAGCGCAGGGCCAAACCAGAGCTGCCACCCGCAGCAGGAGCTTCGAGCCACCCAACAGCCACATGGGTTCCACCAGCCCCACTGCTGCCCCTGGCCACCCCAGCCTCTCTCCTGCTTGCCAGGGGCGATGCTGGCTGGGGAGTGGACCTGGCAGGGTGGTCTCCAGGGAGGCAGCCCACTTGGCAGCCAGGCGCTGGCCAGAGCCCATCTCCTCCCCCAGATTTTATTCATGAGGCCTGACAAGTGGGTGAACTACAGCCAGCCAAACAGCTCACCCAGCAGCCTCAGACAGCGAGAACGCAGGAGGAGCGCGCCAGGGCTGGGGGTTGGACCCAGCCCACACGATGCTATTCTCTGCTCTAATGGGGCTGGACAGGTTTGAGGGGGGTCCATGCGAGAGGATGCCCTTGGGTCCTAGAGTCAAGGGGTGCCAGATGTGCGTGGTAGAAGAGACTAAACTTGAGGTCCTGGCCAAAAGATGAAAACCGTTAGCTCATCATTGCTGAGGCCAGACTTCCTGCTAAAGAGAGTCTGTGTTCAATGCTGGGAGGCAGTCCGTGCTGCGTGGGAGTGCAGGGAGCCCAGGGGGACTCCCCTCCGCTGCCAAAGCCCACCCACTGCCGCCGACCAGGGACACAGCAGCCTAAGTGAGCTTTAGCAGGGGGGACCCGTCCCAGCTGAAAAAGAAAAAAAAAAAAAACCCCAAACCCAGAAAGCAGCAAAGGGGCTTTCTGAGGAAGGGAAAGGGCAAACGAGCTGTCAGATGGTCTCCGACATGGTGGCATCTCCTGTTGGGCCTTGGAGGGGGCTGTGGAGTCAGTGCCAGGGTGTCCGGGACAGGAGCTGACACAATGGAAACATTCAGGCTGGCTCCTCGCACGCACATGAACACGCCAGAGACAGCCGGGACAGAAAGGAGCTTATTTCTGGCTGATGCATGGAGGGATTTTCTGTTTGCTGCTGTGTTTTGTATTTGCGGCTTCCCGTATGGAAATGCTTTTTCCCTTTAACCTCCACCCACAAGCCCAATGGATTTTGTTGCAGTTTTCAAAACATATGGTGCATACATCAAAAACATAAAGGATGCTATATTTAAAATATTACAAAGCAAGCCAGGAGACAGCATTTTTAAACTAGGGCAGTGTCTGAGTGTAAAAAAATGTAGGGATTTAGGCTTTCCTATACCAGATCAGAGAAACAGCCCCGACAGACAAGATAGAGCCAGGTTGGCAACTCGCCACCTTGCAGCAGACTTGCTTATCATAGTCTGGTACCCACTTCTGGGAGAGGATCCGCCTGGTGAGCCCGCGCGCCTGCACCCTGCTGTTCAGGGGGACCACAGCGCTGCCCAGCCCAGCCCCGCTCCGCCTGGATCATTGGGCCTGGCGCCCGGCCGATGCTTGGCAAGGTGCTCTGCACGTGATGCTCCAGGAAGACAGCCCCAAACCATAATGCACTGAGCTCATTTCTTCCTGGTTTCATCTGCGATCAGTTGATTCCCTGATGGGCTGAATACCTCCTGTATTACTCCACTAATCGCTCTGTGCATAGCATCATTTATCTGGCCAATACAAGCACTGCAAGGAAGAGAAATTCTTGCCTTTTGCAGGCACAGGTTAGAAGACCAGAGACTCCTCCATGTCATTTCTCCAGGCTGGAGCTTGTTCTCCTATTCTGCAGAGTGCAGTACACTCACTTGTTTTATTTTAAACCATTTCACACTGGCATTGTAACTCCAACCTGGGAGACTGCGTCATAGCCAGGGAATGAGGGGTGTTGGATTTGCTATTTTTAACTCCTTCAACTCCAGGGAGGAAACTGAAATCAAATCTCTATCCAGAGATGCTGTATAGATATTAATGCAACAAAATGGGAATTTGGAGTGGAGGTGACAGCTGGCAAAGCGAGCCCTGGCGTCACAGAGGGGACAATCTCCCCATAAATAGGATGCATGGAAGGGGTATATGTTACAGAGCAGTCTCAATGCCATCAGCACGTGCTCAGAGGGACAGGAGGTTCAAGACCAGCCACCCCCCAGCAAGTCCCATTCCAGGGGATGAATTACAGCTCAGGGCTGGCAGCGAAACACCATCAGGAGCTTCCCCAGCAGGCTCCAAATTCCTTTGTCCACTCTTATATCCTGGGAAGGTACTTTCTAAAACAACTGGGATCTCATCAGCTGCACTCCTGGGCTGCAGCGCAAAGGGCACTGCCACGTCCCCTCAGACCCCTGCTGAACCAAACTGCCTGCAAACTACAGGGTCAGAAGAGACAAAACATACACCTGCAGGCAATTGGTACAGACTATCCCACAAAACCTGTGCAAACCTCTTTCAGAGAGGGGGTCAGCAGAGCCCCAGCCCTCCTGGACCTGGCGGGGTCCCTGCAGCTGACAGCCATGCAGCACAGAGGGTGTTGACTGCTTTTCTTAATCTACTGTGATCCCCACTCTAATTCTGTTAAAGGTAGCAAATGGAGCCTTTAAGTGGTCATAAAAAGATTGAACCCACCCCCCGTGGAGCTTATTTGAGACACCTGCCCATGCACATGGGTGGCAGAGAGGGGAGCGCAGCAGGCACCAGGGCTGCACAGGTGGCGGGGCGCAGCAGGGGACAGCACTGTGCCAGGGAGAGCCCCATGGTTTCAGGCACCACAAGCGCAAGGCATCAGACAGGCATCTCGACCCACAGGCTCCCCAGGACAGTGCTAGAGAACAAGTCACCAGTCCCTTGCTGCCTGATGACCACCTCATCCACCCCAACCCTTAGTGCCTGCAGTTAGGGTGAAACCCAGTGAGGCAGAGCATCTTTCACAAGCGATGAAGAGCACAGCCCCTTGGGACTGCAAGGGTCAGCAGAAAGCTGTCTCGGAGGGGACTCTGCCCTGCCAGCAGCACCCTGGGGCACAGTGAGGAGGGACTGGCCAACAGCGGTGACAAGTGCCCGATGGCAGCATCTGAGGCCTCTCTCTGAGCTGCCACCCCAACCCACCTAGCGCAGACGAAGCATGGGTTCAGAGGGAGGAAACGCCCTCCCCGTAATGCAGGGGTGCACTAACGAGTCCCTGGGACAAAGCCGGCTGGAGCAGTCACGAGCCACCCCAGTGCAGACCCAGCGTGGGGCTCCCAGCAGCCTGCAGCTGCGAGCCCTGCCCGCGGCACTCTCCTGGCACACTGGTGGCAGCTGCGGACTCGTGTCCATCCCACTGCCCCGGAGAGGCACATCCCTCCAGCTCTGCAAGGGCTCCAAGAGCTCCTGCGCAGGCTGGCGAGGCACTCCGGTCTCACCCAGAGCCGTTAGTGTTTACCTTCTGCCATGTGTTGGTTTCAGTTAGCCCAAAACCAAGCTTTCTATATTAAAGACAGCAGTTTTTCTTCTTCTTGCCATCTGTATGTTTGTGTATTTCCCCTACCACCACAATTAACAGGCTGGGCTCCAGCCAGGCTCAGGAGGAGACCTTAGTAGATGTCTTCCCAGCATTTTGAACAGCTTCGTAATTTCTTTTATGGCACCCCTAGTACAGTCCCCATCACCAAGATCATCCCAGCCCAAGCTGTCACTCCTGGCACCCCAGCAGAGGCAGCGGGGATAGGGAGGCCATGCTCCAAAGAGCATCCCCCCCCTGCAGCTGCGGGGACCAGCACCTGAGCAGGTGAGGGCTGAAACCCCCACGCCATGGAAGGCAGCAGGAGGTTTGCCATGCTCCTGCCAGGTCCCCACGTCACCAGCCCCTCGGGAGCTCTGCCAGAAGGAGCCCAGCACTCTCTGCCCTCTCTGGGGTGTGCACCACTGCAGCTAGCTGTCT
>BOSO01000708.1:73996-90413 GCA_018403395.1 Gorsachius goisagi
GGCAGCACCGTGTCCTGTTAATCCAGGGCCAGCACCCAGCAAACCTCCGCTTCCTCCCGCTCTGACCCATCCGCTGGCACCAAGGCTTGAAGTCACTCAGCCCTGACCACCCTGGGGCCAGCTGCAGTCAAGCCCAACAGGACCGCAGTTTCCATCCCAGGCTGGCGCTGTGGGAAGCCTCTGCATGGGTTTCAGCAACTGCACCTCTCCTCCCTGCCCCTCCCAAGCACACCCATGCCCATGCACCCAGGGCAATCCCAGGTTGCTCCGGGTGCAGTCTCCTTCAGTTGCTCCCGCTCCCCTCGCTGCAAACCCCGGCACACAGACAAGGGCTGGGGAAGGGCCCTGCACAGCGGTGTTTGCAAAGCACTCATGTTTGAGCAGCTCTGGCAGCGGGGAGCCGGGATGTGCTGGATTCTCCGTGTAGGACTGCGGGAGAGGAGTGTTGCTGTAACTGCTCCGCCTTGGCAAACCATATTCTGGTTTCGGGCTGTCTGATAAACAGACTTGAGCTAGCACATACACAGACATCTGCCTGAGGCAAACAGCAGGACAAAAACATACAAGCAAATTTGGCAATTTTATGTGAATTAAATGTGCATTTAATTGAGATTGGGGGGGGTTGCAATAGCAATTGATTATCAAAATCAGATTATTTATGGGGGTTTAGCAACTATACAGGAGATTAATGTTGTTTCCAGAATAAATCCTCAGTAAATATATGTTTCCCCAGTAATCAGCTAATAACACATCATCCTAATTATCTCATGAAAGGGGCACAGAAGCTCTGACAAACACTGACAAGATGCATTGTTGTCTGCAAAGCAGCACCAGAAAGCCACAAGCCACACTCTGCTTCCAAACCATGGCTCCACTGGTATCCTCCAACACCAGACCACGGCGAGGGGATGCACCCAAGCCCCTGCAGCCAGCCTTAGTCCTCCACATGTCGTGGGCAATGACTAGATCTAGGATCCAGATGACACACTGCTCAGAAACATGGGGAGGTTTGCATCCCAGGGCGCTGAGCCCAGCCAAGGCAAGGGGAAGTCACCGCAGTCACTTTGCATGATGATACCAAGAGAAGAAATAGCATGGCTCCTAGGATGGCAAAAGGCAGCTTATTCCCAGGAGCAAGAGAAAAGGTGCACATCCTGCAGTGGGGTACAGCTTCCTATTTATACAGTTTTATATTCCTCTCTGCTAGCAGGTGGTGGTGCCCTGTTAAACCTAAAGAGACTGCCTGGGCTGCAGCAGCTCCTCTGTTTTCCTTAAGTAGTGCTCGCTCATTAAAAACATATTTGTTGAAGATTAACAGCTCTGGCAGCAAGAGGCAAATAAAGCTGTGCCACACAGCCAGCCCTGCCAGTGCCTCCCCCAGCACAAGGTGCTGCACGGCCCCGTCCTGAGCTGGCAAGGGCCTCCCCATGCCCCGACCTGTCCTCTCCCCAGACACCAGGATGTGTTGCCAGCACATCCCTGGGGGCCTCCATCCCTGGGATGAGAGGGGCAGCCGGTCCCTCCAAGGGGCAGGAGGGTGCCCTGCCACTCCCCACGGCCAGGGCAGGCACAGGACCACTACTCCGGGATGCAGAGATGCTCTGGCAGTCACCATGGCAACCCTGGCACACAGCAGGGGCAAACAAAGCTGACGGGAGAGAAACAGAGAAAAAGGAAAAAGATAAGGAAGAGGGGGGAAGGGAATAGTGAAAGGGAAACAGCCTGAAGTCATGGAGCAAAGGCTGGGGCAGGAGGCAGCAATGGGGTGGGGAAGCACAGGTGTTGTGGAAGAGGAAGAGGAGAAGAGCTGCCTTTAGGCTGCTCACCTTGGGAAGACCTTCAGCAAGGTGACCCAGGGCATACACTGAGTGCACCTCTGAGACACTGTCTGTCAGCCCCGCTGTGACTGTCCCAGCAGAGGGTCCCTCCAGGACACGACATGTCCCCACACCAGTTCCCCTGCTGGCAGCCTGGCTGTGCTGTGGGATGTCCCGCTGTGGCGCAGACAGGCAGCACCCTGCCAGAGACCCTGCAGGCTTCGAGGAGCCCTGCCCATGCCCCGAGGCACCTCTCAAACCCCAGACTGAAGAGACCCTTAAGGTGATGGATAGGTGGGTATCTGGGGCCAGGTTATTCAGCACCCTCCTTCTTCCTCTAGCACAGATGGATTGGCCCAGCTTTTGGGTCACAGCACATGCAGCACGCTAGCCCAGGGCTGCCCATGCTCCCACTGCATCCCAGTTCTGGGGTCCAGGCCCATTTCTCAGCCCAGGTGCACCAGCTGTTTGTCCTGCTACTTCCCAAGCAGAGTAGGGCTGCCTGCATCCCTTGAGCCCCCAAGAGGGCATTTCAAAGGACAGACTGCCAAGACCCCCAGATGGAGCACAGGGCCCTTCAGAGCAATAGCCCACCGTTGTAGGGGTTGGGACTGGCTGCCTCCATGGCTGGTTGTGAAAGGAGCCTGGAGGCAGCAGGGGACAAAGTACGCGTTGTTGCACGGTTTGGGGCTCACCTGAGCCTCTAACCCAAGGCCAGAGTAGGAGGCAGAGATGCAACCACAAAGCCCTTGCACTGCAAGAACACGAGCTGCATCTGCTGCCAAAGCATGCTCCACTCTTGCCTCTCCATCCCACTTCATTAAAGGCAGAGAATTAAAAAAAACAAAAAAAACAAAAAAACCCCAACAAACCAGACAGACATAGGGTTTAGGTCAAAAATCAGCAACTACAACCTCTCTCAGCTGGAATGGAAAATAACATCCCACTTGGCTGTTTATTCTAATGAAGTAACAAATCCCAAAGGCTTCCCCCTCTGCTGAGCCGCCCTCGCGATAGCTGAATGGTAAACACAGAAACAGGCTCTCGCAGGCAGATGAGGCGTGCTGGGGTGGTGCCTCAGCCCACCGATTGCGGGGACAAGAGCAGGTACCTGGGGAGCAGGAGGTGGTCAGCAGGGCTAGCTGTACATGAAAGCCTGGCGGGAACAGGAGAAAAACCGAGAAGACTCCTGGGAACAGCACTGGGTGAAACAGCTCAGCCATTTTAGCAGAGACAAGATGAGAGAAACCACTGAAGTAATTAGCGCAGATGCTACAGGAGCAGCTGGAGCAGGTCAGCAGGGAATGGGCACCTGGAAAGCTACTGCTGTGGGAGAGGAGCACCCATCCCCGGGGTGGCATGGGGCAGTCTTCAGCAGGTAAAAGCCCACCTCTGCACCAGTGCTCACACAGCGTGCCACTCCCTAAGGGGGCTTAATATCCCCCCCCAGCCACATCCTGAGCCTCCGCTGGTAGGACACGGGGCAGCCCAGTGATGGGGCCAAGAAGCATCAAGCAGGGCTCAGCGTTGGGCAAGGACAAACGGTGCTGGGGACGGTGGGGGATACACAGGACTAGGCACATCTAGAACAATAAACTCCCATGAGTGTATGAGGGGTTTCGGCACAGACGTAATCCTCTCCCCTCCTCCCTCCTGCACTCGTGCTCTCCTCGGCTCCTGAGTACGCCCAGAAACCTGACTTCAAAAGGAGGGGGGGCTGCCACCATAGGAAGCAGCAGGCAGTCAGACACGGCTGTCTCCTGCTAAAAGCCTTTCATGCCTTTCATCAGGGCCAGGGGAAAAAAACAGCCTTCAACCGTCAGGCTGGAGGTGAACAGCCAAGCCCTGGCATCAGGTCCTGCTGCCCCGCAGCCCTGTGCTCCCAACATGGGCCAGCCAGAGATTTAACCCTCCCTCCCGCACAGGGTGAGTTTAGCCCTCCCCATCCCACCTCCCTGCTACATACACGTAAATAAGTCCATCTGTGTACCGCAAGCACCAGAGATCCTCTTAAGCCTCCATGCTCTCTGCTCCGGCGACAGGGCTAAGCACTGCCACCCTGTGCCGTAGGCACAAGAATTGGGGCATTCTCCGGTAACAAACCCATTCATGCAGCTCCACTCGCCCGCGCCGAGGTCACGGCTCCCTTCCCTGCTGAGAGGTCCCTCACAAGCCAAAGCAACAGTCTGTCCCCAACAGCCTCTGGAAGCCACATCTCCCAGCTCCTCATTAGTGGCAATTAACAGGCAATCAACAGGCCCAGCAGAGCTGGCATTTTTCAGGGAACAAGTCCCCTTTCAAGGGGGGAAAAAAAAAAAAAAATGAACATGTACTTTGTTGTGCATGCTTTTGGCTTAAACGAGCCAAAAACTGCCTGCCAAGGAATAGAATTATTTCCCAAACCAGACCCTCTATGCCAGCTGACCAGCCAAGCAGGGAGCGAGGGCCGGGGCAGCTGCAGATGACCTCTCCTGGCAAGCCCTTGCTCTGCCACGCGTCCGCGGGATGCTCTCGCAGCAGCCCAGCAAAGGGCAGGCGAGGCAGGAGCAGGGACTGGGGGTACCCCCAGCCTTGGGGAGGGCAACAGGCATTCACCAGCAAGGACTGTGCTGCTGGCTCAGACTCCCCACTGCTCCTCCAGAAGTTATTTCAGACCAGGCAAGAAGCTCCTCAAAGGCAGAAGCTGCCAGAGCAGGAGGCATCTTTGCACCCTCCCCAGGCTAGGAGCTGCCCTGGGGTTTGGCAAAGGAGGTAGGGTAGAGACCTCAGCACCCACATCAGGTGGCTGGACTTGGACTTCAGCTCCCGTGCCACAACATTAAAAAAGCTGTGGGCTGGAGAAACAGAGATTGACACACAGATGAGCATCAACCCTTTGCAAGAGGCCAGCACAAGGACCAGGCAGCACACGCTCTCCAGCTCTGCCATTCCCCAGCACAGAGCTGGGCAGGGCAAACCCATCACCAGCCCCTGCTTCCCAGGTATTTGCCTAGCTGATGAGAAAGGGGAAGAAAAAGAAAAAAAAAAAAAAGAGACAAGAAAGCAAGCAAGGGGAAGACAGTCTGGATGCGACAGGCTGGCGAGTTTGACAGAGGAGTCTTGTTAGCAGCATTTTTTCCCTGCAGTTCAAGCAGGGGCAAAGCCAAGGAATGCTTCCCAGCAGCCTGCACCAAACGAGCCTAGCTGCACAGATCTTTAATTGCCAGTGGCAGAGCAGGGGCGGGCAGCAGCAGCTGAGGGGTCTGGGAGGACAGACAGAACAGCACTGACTGGTGCTGCTGCACAAGCTCCATCCTCGTCCCCCAGGATGGGAAACTCCTGCTGTCTCTCCAGCCCCCTTCCTCCAGCACAAGGGGTGCATCTGACCCCATGATGTGCATCCCAGGGGCTGAGCTTGGGGTGTTTCACCCCAAGACTGCAACTCCCTGATGAGAGCGCACCATGCCTTGTGCCACCAGGTATTTGGGACCGCAGGTCTGGGCCAGCTTGGGTGCAAGCCTGCAGCTCAGCCGGGACCCAGAGATGTGGGGGATCAGCAACCGCCGCAGCAGACCTCCGCCGGCTCTCCGCAGGAAGGAGAGGAAGGATCTGGCAGATCTCTAAGCTGACTAAGAGCTCTGAATGCCCAGTGGCTCTGCTGTACCAAGCGCAAGCCAAAGCAATTAGCATTTCTTGGAGACACTCTGTGTAATCTTCTCTGAGTGATGGGGAGAGCTGCCACAAGCACAAGGAAGGGCTTGGAGCCGCTTCCCAGGACCAGGGAGCCGCTGTGCTGGCCGTGAGGCCAGGCAGAGCAGGACTGTCCTGCTGAGGGGGCCTCCTGCCAGCGGCTCTGGGACCCCTGCTCCAGCCAGGCACAGGGGCACCGTGCCCTCGCCCAGCCACCACAGCTCTGCCGCAGCCCCAGACCCACCAAATCTTGCCTCCGGGTGCTGCAAGCTGTCAGGCAGCAGAAAGCCAGAAGACAGAGCTGAGAGACGGCTCTCAGCATCTTTCTTGGAGCACAGCCCAGGTGGGAAAGGCCACCTTGGGGAAAGCCGGGTCCAGGACCAACCTCATCCATCAGCTCTCAGGCGAGGCTGTCAGCCTGAGCCCCCGGGCAGGGAAAGGAGCACAGATGAGCCTGGAGCTGTTTGGGGAATCGCAGAAGAGCAGCAGCAGCCAGCCCAGGCCCAGCCATCCAAGAGTCACGGATTATTTTTAACAGCTACTTGTAGAACGCAGTGAGTGCCTGCAGGAGAGAGCCCGAGCTGGTGCTCACCCCATCCCTCTCCCCAGCACGTGCAGGGAGCACATCTCACAGCCAGGCTTTTTATAGGGTTTCCCGTTCCCGCTGGGCATGCAGCTCAGCCACTCAGTATGACCCCACCACCCCCTCCCTCAGTAATCACTCACATGCCGTTCACTAAAGTCTTTCCATTCCCTCTCTAGCCATTTCCTCTTCTCTCCTTATTAGGGATCCACCTACCTATCCATCTTCTCATTCTCTCCCCCTCTGTGGCTATTTTTAAAATGCCATAAAAGCTTTCAACTGGTAGCATCCTCAGGGATGTGAGAGATTTTATATGTAAGCCATCACAAGCAGTCATCACCACATAACTCACCACACGGGCAGTGACTTTTTTCACAGGCAGGGGAGGGGAGAATATCCACGCTCGGTTCCTCAGCTCTCCCTGGCTGGCTCACCCAGGGCAGCACTGCCAGGCACCTCCCATCCCAGAGGGGCAGGATCAGGACCAACCCACTCCTCTCCCAAGGGGGCAGCTGGGCCAAATGGTAGGGCAACAGCGCAAGTCCTCTCAAGTAGCATCTGTGGGTGTAGGAAGGGATGGTTTTGCTCACTGAATAAAAGGCTCTGAGCTGGGGATCATCCAGCTTCGTGCCTCAGCATCTGCCACCAGATGAAGGAGGGCTCCCTTGCCAAGAAGATGGCCGTGTTCCTGTAGGCTCATGCACATGTAAGCTGCAGTACTGCTTGGTTTCCATGCTGGTTGGTGGTCACGAAGTGATCCGAAAGAGTCAAGAGGTGGAGGATATTTTTGGCACTGCCAGCAAAACTCCCTCCCAAAGGCACAGCCTGCCCCAAGAACTGAGTCTCTCTGGCAGCAGCCTGGATGGATAGGGAGGACCGAGGTTTCCTGATCAGCTTAAGCCCAGCCTGGATGGAGGGAGCAAAGGAGGAATCAGGGACCACACAGGTACCTGAGCACCGTGAAAACCACTTTTCTCTCCCAGATCTGGTTATTCCCTACAAAACAGCTGCCTTCCCCTTCACTCCCAAAGGTCTGTCCGGAGACCTAACACATGTACCGAAGATACCCCCTTGCCCCAGCACAGTTTGGCAAGAGCTGAGGCAGGTTGCTAAATCTTTCCTGCAGGGGGAAGGCTCCCTGCTGCGAGCTGTCTGGCTGCCGCTGCCAGCGAGGTGCGGGCACACCGACCCAGCCGCAGGACACCAGCCTCGGCAGCTGCCAGATGGGATTAAGCTGTGCATAACCTGAGAGGCGTCCCACCGCGCGCTAATGCGATGACACGCTCCGTGTCACTGACGGGACCCACAGGAGTCCTCTGCCATTGGCTCCGATGACCAAGTGTTGGGTGCGTCTGCAATGGAGGCAGTGGGTCTCCAGGAGCTTGAACTCTGTCACATCACTCTCAGATGATTCTTGGGTGACACAGCTATTTATAGCACACGGGAGGCTAGGAGGAGCTCACCTTACCTTGCTCCACACCTTCTCCACCCTCTGAGGACTGGGAGCTGATGCAGAAGGTGCCAAGGCAGAGGGGGAAGCAGGGTGATGGGGAGGGACACCCCATGCATGGCATAGGGCAGCAGAGGTGGAAGGAGAGGTTTGCAGGGACCTGTGCTGTGATCAGAGTGCAGATGAGATGCTGTGCAAGCGCAGACAAGAGCCGGGGGAAGCCTGTACTCTATCACACTCTGAGGACTGCGATAAGAGCAGAGAGAGGGAAAATCCGGAGCAGAACTGCCTGCTTGGACAGCAGAAGCTGGTGCCAAGCCACACAGCGTGTGTGCCTGCCTGCCCAGCGCTGCCTGGACCTGGCCCCACAGCCCCGTGAGGGCAGCTGCCCTACATGGGCTGTGTTTGATCTGGGTGCTGAGATGGAGTGAGGTCTGCACCACCTCCAGAGGGGCTCTGGGGCCTCTGCCTGCCCCAGCCCCCATGTCCTTGGGCCAGGCAAGGAGAGCCTTTCCACGCCTTTGCTGCACCCAGCACCTGACCACTGATCCCCAGTTTGCAGGGCAAGCATGAACCACGGGGACCCACTGCAGGTCCTTCCCACAGGCCAGAGATCTGTGTGCTCATGTAGCTGCACACAGGCACGCCGGCTGATGCAGACCTGCAGCACCAGCAGCCACACCAGCCTGCTGGCCAAGCCACACGCTGCTCCAGCTGGGTACCCCAGTGGCCACGTTGGCTGGGGGTTATTTTGCCCAGGAAGAACACTCAGTGGGGCTCCACACAGCAGGTGACAGGCAGGGCAGCAGCAGCTGACAGACAAGTCCTGATCCAGCCCTGCATCGTGGAAGCCCCTTCTTTTGGAGAGGGGCTGCCAGGAGCAGGGCTGGGGAGTCAGCTGCCCCCCTCACATGGCACTGAGGCTTGCATGTTAAGAGCTGCAGTCTGTCCAACAGAAATGGGTTTCACAGACAGCTTCCTTCCTCCCTCCTCCTTTAAAGCTTTTAGCAGGGAAAAGTCCTTGACCAGGGACCTGGCCCAGCCATCCTGCCCAGGCCCTCCCTGCCGCTGCTGAGAATCTGGGCTGGGGAGCAGCTGTGACAGGGAGATCCCCACCACAGCACTCAACATGTCCCAGCAAGTGCTGCTGAGCCAGGGAACAACCTGCCTGGTCCCCCAGCTGCTTTAAAAATAGCTGCCCTCTGCAAGCAAGCACCCCTGGGCTGGGCAGCCCTCCTCGAGATGCCTCTGTGCAAAGGGGTCCCCAGGGCTGGCAGGGGATGGATGCCAGGAGAGAAGTAGCAAGGTCCTCGGAGTCAGCTTGCATGAAACACAGATGCTAGGAAGAACAGGCAGGGCCTCGTAACGTGCGTTCAGGAGCAAGATGCTACAAGCAGGTTTGTGAGGGGTGCTGTACTGCGGAGCCTGGCATGTACACTTTGGGAGCTCACAGTTTGAGCCCTGGTCTAGGTTACGCTTGTCTCAACCAGCTGCAGACTGGCTGCACGTATCCAAGAACTCGCATAATTCACAACTGTGAGAATGGGTCAAACCCTGAAGCTTAAATTCAGATGGCAATGGACTCGAGTTGGGCTGAGGAAGGGCTCTGGTGCTGGCATTGCACCAGCAAAGCCTTTCTTGGCCCACACAGTGTGGTGCTCCCCAAAAAGCATCACTTGTTGCCAAGAAAGAACATGGAAGCTTCCATCCCTCAAGGCACATGCTCCCCTCTTATGCTGTCCTGTTCCTTAGGGAAATCTTCCCCCCAAGGACTTTCCCAGTTATCCAGATCTCAGACACTGAGGATTCAATGGAAGTGGAATAAAACAACCATGAACAGAAGAAAAAAAGTGATGTTTGGGGCTCAGGGAAGGACTTTGCCAGGGTAAAAAGGATAAGAAGAAAGGAAGGTCAGACAGGCTGCATAAAGAACCCATAGTACCAGCTCCTTTTTCTTTCAGCTCTCCGCGCCAGGCAGCAGAGAAGGCACATCAATTCCCAGCCCAGGGCTTGCAGCTGATACTGATAAAGAATTCAGCAACTACACCCAAACTGAAAAATGCATGTATAAACTATGCCTACCAAAAACCCAAGCCACCATCAAATGAGAACTGTGCATCCAAGTTTGCTGCCATGCTTGACCAGGTTGGTACTGTCAAGCTTCAGACAGCCCCTTTCTAAAAAGCAAGGCATGTCCATCAGTGCACTCAAGGTCTTCTATCTCCCCAGCGATTTACTGAGCCTATGAACTCAAAAGGCAGAGTCTGGGCACAGAAGGACTTGGGACAGCCCAGGTGTCCTCCAAGCAAGAACCACCTTCTCTCCTGCAGGTTGCCAGTCACCCTGCCATGCTTGCCCTGAGCTGCTCACAAGCAAACTTCCTGGGCCTGAAACATCTGGCCTTGGGCTCTTGCCTTTCCTACAGCTCCTGTGGTCACTCCTGGTCCCCTTTCATCCTGCAAAGACTGCTCCTTCCCCCATCACTGTCCGCCCGAGTCCTTGCCATCACCAGTCTACCCCCAGGATGCTTTCCGGAGGTGCTGCAGTGCTCACAACTGAGAGGCACTGATGTATTTAGTCTAAAAATATCTAATTAGATGTTCCAACCACTTCATTATGGCACAGTCACGATAGGACTGCAGGGTCTGGCAGGAACTTGGTGGGTTTGCCTTCACTCCTTCACAGCTTTGCTGAGAGCAAAGGCAGCACCACACAGACTCCTTGCTGGTAACAGGACAGTCTGTCGTTAGTCCGGCCTGCTGGCATCACAAATACAATTATCTGGCTAAACCAATCGTCACTTTGTCATTAGAAAACTTGCTATTTATTTTATAAGAGCATGGCAGGCCCTTGAAATAATTCAATTGCTTCAGTTGACTTTACAGCATGCACTTCATTGGCCTGCAGGGCCACTTTCCATGGCTCCTGCTCTTCAAGGGGCAAGCTGCCAAGAAAGATGGTTTGCAGGAGAGCCTGAACAAAGCTTGGTGAGAGGACAGAGTCCATCCATCCACCAGCCCCAGGACAGAGTAGCTGCCTAGGGTCTGAGTTTTCTGGCACCAAAGTGAATGCAATGGATGATTGTCCCTTTGCTAGGCTCCTCAGGAGAACAGAGGGGACAATTTGTATTGGGTCATTCACGGCAGTAGAGTCAGGCTTGGGTGTTAATTGACAAGACCAAGATGTGGGTGGAGAGCCTGGAGTTCCCCTTCGCACCCAAATTCTGCAAGACACAGTGCTAGAGCCATCCTTGGAGAAGCATGGATGCTAGGTTAGACTCGATGATCTTAAATGTCTTTTCCGACCAAAGTGATTCTATGATTCTAGGTAATGTTCATGGCTGCATTTGGAGACAACATATTAGGAAGGTAGCTCTTCATCTCTTGAAGACTGTCTTGCATCTGTGTCCCTCCTTTCTTCTCTGTTACACCTGCACCCATACCTCAAACTCCACCCTTTCTGAAAGCTCTCCTCCTTCTACAAGCCTCCTCCATGATAACCTGCTCTGCTTGGAGACCTGCCTCCTTCCCTGCTGCACGTGAAGAGCCTGTCCAGCAGCTCTTGGGGGAGCAGGGGTGAGGAAGAGGATGGCTTATCCAGAGCTAGAGCCCATCTAACCAAGCACCCAGGGACAAGGCAGCACCACCACTGCTCTAGCCAGCATCTCACTCTGCTGGGTCCTGGTCACTGGAGCTGTGCTTTGTCCCCAGCTCATGGCATGTCTGCAGCAGCCTCCAGCACTGCAAAGATAAAACGGGAACCAGTGTTGATCAGGAACCACAAGTGTTACGACTGGAAATGCTCATCTGTACCATAACCCCCCCAGGCCTGGTGTTAGCCCTGCAAAAACTAGCCTCCTCACGGGGAAGACACTAAGACTGCTCATCACACTGACAGGCCAGTCCCTCCGGGCTCACTGCACTTCTGAACATGGGAGAAACACCATGTCCTCCCCAGCAGGTCCTGCCCTGCTGGGTGGGGAGAGCTGGTGAATCACCCTGCCAGATGAGCTGTACAGAGCAGAGCTGGAGCTCCCAGAGATGTGCAGCACCATGTGATTTCTCTTTAATTACACAGGGACTTAATAGAGTTTGCTGGTAAACACCTTGTAACCACATGTGCCTAGAGATTACTGGGTAATTATGCTTAGTGGATCACCATGTAGCAGGGAGCATGATTTAGGAAAGACAAAAATAACCAAGCAAACATGCTGCATTTATCAGTATCTGTTATGAAGCCTTCCTGCCCAGCGCTTAGCTGGCCAGCCCTTCCTCACATCTCCTTCCCCAGTTTTCTGAGACTGGACGAGCCGCTGAGCAGGAATTTGAGAGGTGCCAGGGGTTGGGACAGTCTGGAAGGGGAAACCTTCCACTTCACATACCAAACCCTTTGCAAGACCTCTCCATGCTCTGACAGGCTGTCAGGTGCTCAGAGGAAAGCAGATAGATGGTACTGGTTCCATCACCCACCCCCACCCCCCAAATTAACTTGGCATGGAGACAGATTCTGTTCTCCCTATTCAGGGTGCATGTTGGAGATAGAAAGGAGTCTAGAAGATCTCTAGTTTGTGACCAGTTTCAATCACCCATTGCAATGCTGATCCAGAGCCTGCCAAACCTGGTTCAACCCAGGAGTTCACAGGGGTTTAACACCCCCACAGGAGCCATGAGCACCTTTGCTCAGACCAGGGTGGTCCCTAGCAACAAGGGGCACCTTCCTCCTGACGAAACCAATACCTAGACTTCCAGCAGCCCCCCTCTCACCCCAGCAGAGCTGCACCAAAACAGATGATGTGCAAATGCCATCTCTGATGGACCCCACCAGGCAACTCCTACTCACTGCATCAACCTGCAGCATCCAAATCTGGTGGCTACCTTCAACACCACAGAAGGGATTATTCACACTCATTTCAGAGAGTCTTAAATCCCCAGGACAGCTGACAGCTTCAACCCTGTGCCTTTTAATGAGCACAAACCCAGATTTGGCCACATTAGCCTCCCTGCACCAAGCCAGTTTCTGCAGGAGCGGTTGAGCACAAAACCTAGGGGATTTCAGGGTGTGATTTTAAGGGATGCTCTCTTGGGCAAGGGTTTGTACTACAGGACCCAGCTTCAATGGAAATGCAGCACAGCACTGATAGACCTGTTTATGAATGTATGAATCTATTTGCAACCAATTAGCAGTGCTAACCAGAGTGGGAGGTATAAATACCATAGGCAACGTAAATATCAACACCATGCCCTCCAAATGCTCACTGCACACCTGGTGAGCCCAGGAGGAGAGGCCGCCCTCCTGGCCAGCACAACCCTTGCACCCTCAGGATATGAGTTTACACCCAAGATCAAGGGCCTTTTCCTCCTTCCCTTAAAAATCAAGGTTTCCATACAGCTTTGCCTTCCCTGCACCATGGGTGAGAAGATGACATGGGGCCTCTAACCCTGGGAGCCATACTGGGGTGAAAGGCAACCCCCTGTCCCCTCAGCAAGGGCAGGCAAGGCTCCCATGTGCTGTGCACCAAGCGTGTTCAGAGATGCACCTGCACAGCCTGGAGAGTCCTGCACCCAACTCCCCAGAGGCCTTGCCAACAGTTTTGCACAACAGCAGGGCTTGAGGCCAGCCGTGGCCCGCAGCCCCAGGTTTCCTGCCTCACATCAGCTTCAGAGAGGACAGAAGTGTTATCAAAATGTTCCAATTAAAATGGAAACTACTGTGGGAATTCACAGATCAGAAGCACAGATGAGGACAAAATGCCACCAATCTCATTGATTTGCCAGCCCCAAAACTTTTGTCCTTCAGCCACAGGTAGACCTGTTGGTCATCACCGCATGCACAATCTGGCTTCATCACCCATCCTCCTCCTCCACTTGTGCCTCTCTCCCTCCTCACATCTGCACAGGTAGAGTCCTGTACACCAAGAGGCCTGGGGAGCTGGAGCACAGCTGAGCCCACTGACTGCACCCCATTGCATCCGAGCCCTCAGTCCCTACAGGGGCTGGGGAAAACAAAAAATCAGTGCAGAGAGCAGCAGAGGTGGCCATGCCTGGGAGGCAGAGCTGCAAGCGGGGCTGGGAAGCCTCCAACCAACAAGGGGTACCAAGCTCCCCTGAGCTACTGGCTGCTAGCAAAGGACTGCAAAAGCCATTGCAGGTCACTGCCAGGTAGCATCAGTGGGGTGAAATAGAGATGGCACAGAGGGCAGCGACACAAGCGTTCTGGGCTCCTTTTTTGCCTTGTAGGCACATGGACCTGAGGGATACAGGCTGGGTAGGGATGTGCAGAGTTGGGTGAGGCAGCAGTGAGAGGGGAGACAGCTCTGGGCAACATTCACACCAGTCACCGAACACCTGATGGAAGAGGTAGGAAAGGATCGTGCCATTACTAAGAAGAGACATGAGCCAGCATTTGGGTATGGCAAGCCCTGCTTTGAGCCTCTCAGTTACTGAGAAAAAAAGTCTGGAAGCCTAACAGGGCAGAGCCCACTGCCTTTCAGGGTTTGCACAGCCCATGTACCTGGTGTGGCCCCAAAGGGACTGCAAGTAATCTGTAAGTAATCAACCCACAGCACAGGAAACAATCAGCAGATGTTACAGAGCTCCCAAACCTTGGCTGCTTAGCAAGAAGTAATGGCAGTACATAGGCAAAGGGCTGGGCAGGAGCCGAGATGGCAACCTGCTGCTGGCAAATGCAGAAGCTGAGGCATGGCTGAGTGATGTGCCCAAGGTCACAGAGCAAGGCAGTGACAGGAGGAGGAGCACCTCCCAAGGGACTCCCAGCTCTGCACTCGCTGCCTGCCCGGGGGGCCTCCTCCCGTGAGTCAGGGTGACGGGCGGGTAGCACATTTGGGTTTGCTGGCACCTCTCTGTGTGGGGGAGGACCCAATAGAGGAGTTTCACAGTGCAATCAGATAGTGATAAGGATGTTTGTGGTGCTGGTGTGTTGTAACTATCAGCAACCAAGCTGGCTATTAAGAGTTGGAAAGGAATCCCAAAAGGAAACAAAACGCATTTGTCAAAACTGGCCTAGAGGAGTCTTAACAATCCCACCTGACCGCTACGATCACTGACCCCAGTGACCACCACGTGCCATCCCAACCCTCCGCATCAGACCCGAGCTCATCACCCAGAGACAGAGGGAGGACCCTTTGGGCACCCAGCAGGCTCAGAAAGAATCAGTCCCCATCGTTCCTACCCAGGCACCGCCAGCCCTGCCCCCCCAGGACAGGGGCTAGCTCCTGCCCCAGGCGTAGCTTGTGCAGGAGGCAGCTGGAAAGTTTTCTCACCTCTGACACAGCCCAACAGAGCTGGAATCACCTGTTCTGTTGCCCTGCAGCGTGCCAAGGCATTTTTCACCGTGTTTTGCTCGGGAACCACCCCAAGCCTTTGGATTGAGAAACCTCAACACACCAGTGCCATGGAGAAGTCACTGCTCTGCCACTTTCAGCCTGGGGGTGTCCTCCTTTCTTCACATCACCTCTAGGACCCATGGGAGGGAGGGCACCTTCCTTGGGCAGGTTACTCCAGGAGGAAGACCCTCAGGTGGCCATCAGGATCAGCTCCTTTGGCTGGGGGCTCACTGCTTTGAAAGGAATGTATCAAAGCTGTGCTAGCGAGGTGGGTACAGCTGCCACACATGGTATCAGTGAGGAAAAAGAAATTGATTGTGACTCGATCAAACCTGATCAATCTTTCCAGACTTTGCAACAAGGACACAAACCCAGAAGCAAGCAGACTAGGTGCCAGTTCTCATCTTACGCAGCACATTTCTGAGCTCTGCCTCTTTAGAAATTAATACACAGTGCATGAGTGCCTCTGTCCCTGCCTCTCACACACACACAATAGAACCCCCCCCATCCACAGCTGCATAAGGTCCATGCTTTTCAGCACTGGCACCTGTGCTTTGCTCAGGTCCCTGGTTTCTGGGTCTCTCCTTACCCTGCTCCTCCTCCCCATCGGCTGTTCCCCCTCTGTCCATCGATATGTAGGCAGTGGCATCAGCAAGTGAGCCTGCTGCCTGTCAGAGTGCTCCTGGCTCCCTCTCACCATGTTGCATATCGACATTTTAGTCCATGATCTGCCCTCCAAACCCCAGAAATACAAGCCAAGAGAAGTACTCAGTGGAGATAAGCACCATAGCTTAATCCACATGAAAGAAGGGCCAGCAAAGCCAGACCCTGTCAGAAAGCAAAAGGCAGGCAGGCACATTAAAAAAAACCCTAAATCCATTCCATTAGGCTTGTCAACCCTCTTGTGACATTTTCTTTCCAATTCTTCCCAACCAGATCGGTGCAATACCAGCCCCATTCCCACGGCAAAGGCAAGGGAAAGCCATACTTACTGCTAGTGCTCATCTTGCTGGTCCTCCTCTGTCCTTCTCATTCAACAAAGGGGCCAGAGATGCTCTTTAAATCCTCTTTTTTCTTCCGCCACCCCCCCAGTGGGAGGAGGTTGCCTCTCTCCCCCCCTAGGAAAATATTTCTCTGCGATCCGCGGCTAACGCATCCCAACGCAGCTCCGCGACCCAGCCGGGCTGTCCCCCCGGCTGCCGCTGCTCGCCCTCCCGAGCGGCAAGGTCAAGGGTGCTGGCGGCTGGGCAGGGGGGGCGCCTGGGACCGGCCCGGGGGAGGGTCCCGGCGGGGCCGCGGCGGCGTCCGGGGTGAGGCGCTGCCATGCACTGCGGAGCGCGGCCGCGGCCGCTGCTCTTATAGCGGGGTGTGGAGCGCGGCGGGGGACGCGCAGCGCCGCGCAGCGCCGCTCCCCGCCCGCCCGCCCCGCCCCGGCGGCTCGGCCCGCGGCTCGGCCGCGCCGGGAGGGGCAGCGCGGGGCAGCGCGGGGGGCGGCGGCCCCAGCCCCAGCCCCGGCCCAGGCCCCGGGGGGCGGCTGCGGGGCGCGGCACCTCGGC